>JALIZH010006361.1:0-46734 GCA_030522465.1 Rhipicephalus appendiculatus | reverse complement strand
TACCCACAATATCATCGCTTCAAACAAAAGTAATGCAACATGTTTCTTTATATTCTTTTTCTATGGTCTGCGGGGGGTCCGTTTGCGGGATTTAAAGAAAAAATCGACAGTGGGGTTGTTTAAATATCGATTTTTCTGTAGGCTTAACTGTCGCCATAATTGACTGTTTGAGGCTATTTATAAAGATATGTGTTTGAGGTACAGCAACGATATTGACAGGCAATATTGAACACACTATGTTGTCATAAGTCACCAGGTTATGAAACACTATCTGTTTCAGCTTAGGAGAAAAAAAACTGTCAAATATAGCAACTTTTAAAGGAATGTCGCCTCTTCAGATATTTTTCAAAAACAGCTTCCTTCTGTCCGCAGGTTTCAAACAATGCTGCTTCACTCTTCACTGCGCATACATTTTATAGAAAAAGCTTTTTCTTTGTAAAGTTAATATTTGTGTTTTTATGTCGTCGTGAACTTTCGAGAACAACAAGGGATGAAATTGGTCGCTCCGTACAGAATAGCTTTGATATTTTTTTCCTCCTAAATTATGCAGTCAATAAAAAAACGAAGTTCACTTTCGGGCTACTGGGTGTTATGTGCACAAAATATAAAATATTCAGTCAAATCTAAAATATCAATTTTCAGACCCGTGTCTCGTGGAATCACCCATTGACGATACAGTCTCGAGAGCACAATGTCGTAGGCGGCTAGATAGATAGATAGATAGATAGATAGATAGATAGATAGATAGATAGATAGATAGATAGATAGATAGATAGATAGATACACTCAAAGTTGCCGAAGTTCACTAAGAAATGCTTCGCGTTCAATAAGGAAGTTACAGGGTGTAGAACAACTCGCTTTGGCTGGTTTCGGTTTCTCGCTCGGACTTTCCACCCTTTCTGGCAGCCAAGAGGAGTAAGCGTAGCCTGCTATCGGGACTACACCCACAACACAACCAACAACCGAGCAAGGCTTCCTCCACATGTCAAAGCGGCGCTAGGGTCACCCTAACTGCGCAGTGAAGAAACACGGTGCAACCAAAGCTGCATCACCGCAGGGCCAAGGTGTCATTTCGTGGTGCAGAGGACCAATTGATAAAGGTGATGCAACATATTGTTGTCCATGGGCAAAATTTTGTCACTGCGCGTACGAGGGGGGATTGGGCAGGAGATCGTGAGGGGCACAGGAATTGCATTTCGAAATGGCGTGCCTGCGCTGTGCTATTCATAACATGTGATCACCTCGGCTGTCTGCACATATAGGCGAGCTTGTTTGGGAGATGTAAAGAAAAAGGTGTAAGCCTATTTTACTGGCCCTTTAATATGTGTCACAGGGCCCCTTCTTCTAGCACGTAATTTTGGACTCTAGATTGTATTCCAGACAGGCAGTTTCACCTTCAAATGCTTACTAACCCTTTGAGGGCAGATTTTTTTTAGACACATGCACCCCCCCCCCCCCCTAGGGTGGGTTTTCTTTTACTTTGTATTTAAAATATTCAGAGCCACCTGTTAGTAAGAGAACATACCCTAGCTTTTTGAGAGGGACCATAAAATCATAAAAAGATAATTTTAATCGGTGTAGATTCATTGCACATTGATGAATGATAAAAATAAAGGTGAGAAAGAAACTGATTTTAGTAATAAAAGTTATGTTTACTCAATAAATGTGTTTCACAGACTAAGAAAAATGTGCTCACCAATAAAGAAAATATAGAGGCACATTGCCATTGTTTGTATACAGCAGCATTGTACAGGCAACCACCTGTGAACACAAGTTGGGTTGCACCCTCGGTGGACAATAAACGAGCTAGGATCAAGAGTTTACCCTTTCAGAGATTAGAAACTAGATGGAGACGAGTTCTTTTCAAGTTCAACAAATGGAAACAACTTGCGAGACAAAACCTAACTTGTGCCTGTGCACAACTTAGGTTTAGCACGGGTGTGAGCAATAGCTGATGCGCTGGCTTAGACAAACCTTGGAATGGAAACCAAAGGCCAACAGCACAATCAAAAAAAAAAAAAAGGAAAATTTCCTACGTAGCTACAGGGTGACAGCACTTGGTGGGCTGGAAAAAGTTAAAAGTGTGGTGAATTCTTGAAACATGCAGATGGTGCCATGCGTGTACGGCATCGACCATTTAAGTCTGTTGATGGTGCCATTACATGGACATCACTACCCTCAAAGTGTTATTGTATTGAAAGGTTATATTCTTTGTACTGTATTGTGGCAAAGATAGACAGTACACTCGAAGAAAATTATTTGGGTCAAGCAGATAAAGTAGTCTGGTACGCTGTTGACAATTTGATTTTTGTAGACAAGCTTAAATTCAGCTGCAGAATGAGTTACATTCTTAAAGGGGCCCTGCTACAGTTTTTCAGCGGGGTCAGAAAATGTTACCAATCGGTAGTGGAGGCTCCTGAGAACATGCAAGCCAAGCATTACAGCTCAGCATGCAGCCTTGAATTTACACTTAATTCTCAAAGTGAGCCAGAAATCACTCGTTCTTCTCTCAATAAATGATGCCATAAATGCAAATGACTGTGCCGTAAACCCAGAGTCCATGGTTCAGTGGCTGCCATCTTGAACGAATGAAAAGCGCGACAGAAAACGAGGACGAGAAGAGGAATGACAGACTACAAAGTGCTGTAACTAAAATTTTATGCTGAAACGAAGCAGAATAAGTAGCATCCGGAAAAACCAATGAAAACAAACCATCGCGCATGCACAAGGTGACAAAAAGTAGCAACAAAACCCTATGTGGCTGATGAGACATGTGACGCAAACTATCCATGAGGTATGATACTTCTGCATCTGATAATGCCAACGAAGGCTGACGGATACACTTGTGACCTTCCAATGACATGAAAAAATGCCTCCATGATTTCCCGTGTGCGCTGGTCTCGGTGGCAATGCAAAATTTCAGTTCCATCAAAACATGGGTTACATGACATGCACTTTTACAACAATGAATGGCCAAATGGGATCCTGCGCCATTTTTAACATTTTGCGCATGCTCCTGGATTCTAATATTTACGCACCGACTACTTTGCCCAATGTAAAACTTACCGCAAGAACATAGAATTTTGTATACTACATTAGTTCGACAATCCACAAACTTTTTCTTGGGCTTTACCATGCACCTTTGCCGTTTGTCACCTTTTTTCTCCATTTAACTTCCTATGCACGGCTGGACATGCCTGCCACAATTTGTGGCCAACACTGAATACAACATCAACTTGGCACCTACTAGCAACATTTTTTATTTTGTGTGACAGCCTATGCACATAAGGAATTACTGCAACATTCTTTCGAGTGGTAGTGTGATTACTAGAGACCGGATTATAGGCAAATGCCTATTTTGTTCCTTGCGTTCCTATCGCGCCACATTGATATATGAGCACGAATTAGAGGTTAAGAAGAGCTTTTATAGTGTTTTTATAGTGCCTATAAATGCCCATTTTTGACGATCGTGCCTAAACACCTATAAGTGCCTATAAATGCCTATTTTCCAAATGGGTGCCTATATGAACACTATTTAACCCCAAATTTTACTTTCGAGTGCAGTTTGAGACCGTTATTCATGCTACCTGGCAACACCTTTAGGAATACTAGGGGGTTCAACTAGCCTTCTAGTTCAAACAATTGCCGGAAAACAATCGCTAGCAGCCGTAAAATGAGACGCGCCGGCTATCTTACACCAACGCGCTGAGATGTTCGCGAGCGGCTAAAGGAGGAGAGGTTCAGGAAAAGACGCTGTTTCTGCAACCCTAAATGGTAGCAAGTCAACGTCTACTATGGAATGGGGACAGGGAAATAAACATGGGAAGAGGAGATGAGAATAAGGGAGAGTGGCATCCATGGTCGAGGACGCGGCGGTTGGCTTCTAGAGCGGTTTGTCCATTCCAGTGTCCTCAAGGAAGTGAACCACGTTGAAGACATGGGTGTGGGAGGGGGCAAGAAATAGGAGGTCCCTCTGTGCAGCCGCGGGAAGGTGACGGACGAATGCGAAACCATGGAGTGCTGTCAGGGGAAAGGAGAGTGTAGATCAAAAGTGCGAAAAATGTTATGTGCACGCGGGTTGGGTTTTGTTTGTTGATGCGTGCCCAATGAATAGCGTTGGACCACAATAATTTTTCAAGTTGGTTCATAGGAGCCGCGAAACCATTATGCGAGGAGGCGTCATGCGCACGCAAGGTCACGTGCGCATGACGTTCCTGAGCCAGGTCGTGTACGCGAGCGGTGTTGTGTCGTTTTGGCGCTCTCTGTAGTGTACTGCCTATTTCTTTGGGATGGATCTCTCAGTGCGCGCACGTTTGGAGAGGCTGGCACGGATCACGTATCCTTACCGTGACACACCGCATCGCACAGCTGGAACTGTTGTTAGGGGCAATGCACCAGAATCGCGCCAAGCGTTGTTAGGGCTGGTGGCGGTGCGACGCGGGAACAGCGAAAACACGAACGCATACGAAATGGAGGCAGATTAGTCTCACATCTCGCCTGCGATTCGAAGTAAGAAATAAAAAATAGAAATGCAAACACATTCCGCTTGTGTGTTTTATTATTTCTCTCAACTTTCATTCATCTATTTAAGCAACATATTACAGATATTACACATGTCGCCTCGAATAATTCTCGCAGTGTCACGTGCTACTGCGAGCGATGTCAGAGCACCAATGTGTAGAGGAGCGACGTTAGAGCACAGATAACTACGCAGGAGCAGTCCTTGTTGTACGTCAACCCCTCCATCTTGGGTCGCGCGCCTGCGGGAAGGGCAAGCGGTGTTCATTTTGAAATTTCATATTTTTCCGCGGCACGTAACATTGCAAATCTTGGCAGACGTGATCGTGAGCGCCCAGTGCATGCAAAACACTTGTCAGTTCAAAATGCTCAGACCGGGTGAGGGGCCCTTTAAAGGTGTTCGTCGACAGAGTAGCAACTGAACCTACGCGATTAGACCCGGCCAATACGAGGCATCCTTCCCTTCTGGTTTTTTAGCGGTCTAACTACCTCTTTCTGTGCATGCCGAAAATAAAGAGATCCACGACTGTGTCGATTCCACAGTGGACACTTTACTCACCATGATAGAGAATAAAAGGAGAGACTGTGTTTTACGAACCGTGCGGCAAAAAGGACACTTGCGTGACTATGTTCAACTGTTGGCACCTTTGTGTCATCGTGAACAATAACATTTCTTGCTTTTCTGTTGTAAATACAGGTCGTGTACGTCTTTGTTTGAAATATTTTGAATTTATGTAAAAATTTATTGTGCCTATATTTACGATTTTGGAAGCCTAAAACTGTGTTTTGCCTGCCTATTTTTGGCGCCTAAAACACGCTTTTTAAGTGCCTAAAAATCCGGCCTCTAGTGATTACCATCTGCTGTTCCCTTCTGCCTAGCTTTTACTGTCTTTGCCACTTTTTTGCAGGCTCTCGTGATAATCCAAGCAGGGTATCCTGCTACTTTTAGTCTTGACACTTGCTTTGTAAAACTTTGTTGCATTTTGTGGTGACACAATTTAAACAAGGAAGACTGAATGCATGCAACACTAATGCCACTTTTTACCACTGTCGAGTGATCAGATGAAAATGCAAATGCAAGCTGAAAATTTTCATCTGATCGCTCGAAAGTGGTAAAAAGTGGCATTAGTATTGCATGCATTCAGTCTTGATTAAATCGTATCACCACAAATTGTTGCTTTCAGGGTCAAAGCCCAACAAAAAGGCAGCATCCTAAGGCTCGCTGCTGCTCATTAAATAGATAAAATCAGCTCCAAACACACTGGAATGCCGGTACCGGTGATCTTTCGAAGAGTGTGAGCGTGCGCCACATTTGGTGATGGCCATTCTCACTTTCACTTAAATGATCACGCCACATTGAAGCGCGTTCAGAAATCAAGGCCACGTGGGAAAAAAAGAAACTACATACAGAAGTAAGACTTGAGTAAGACTTGTTGTTGGGCGAGTTGGTTAACGATTCGAGAAAAGAAGTAGGAGGGAGCAGAAAGGTCGGGCACTAAACTTCAACTGTTTATTCGAAAGAAAAAGCCACCAAATTACAACTCTCTGCACATGCGTGCATCAAAATCGGTAAACACTGGTCACACTCGCATATCAAGAAGCTGCAGCTCATTTTGGTAAAGTGAAACAGACGTATAACTGATGCAACCCGTGCCTCTCTTCTTAATATGAAACGCCTCCAAAAACTCTCGCACTAAAGTGTCGTGGCTTCTGCCTATTATCTTGGTCTCACGAAGCCGAGGCTCACATCTGCAGGCTATACAAATGTGCAGGTGAGTGCGCATTTCCTTTATTCTTTAAAGATAATTCATGTTCCCGAGCTCGGTCGTTGAGACAGCATCCAGTTTGGCCCACGTACGTCTTCCCACACGACAGTGGTACAGTCGATGTCCGATTTCCCAGACCCTCAAGGGACCGCGAAAACGTCCGGAAAATCGGGCAGTCCGGAAAAACGAATGCACGCGAAAACGCACTTTTTTTTATAGGTATTTTTCTCTGACGGAGGAGGTCATGGCCGGAGCACTGGATTCCCATTGCAATTCAGCGAATGCATCGTTTAGGTGGCTCTAAAAAGGGCCGTTTAGAAAAAAAAATCCGACGTAGCCGGCGCTACCTCATTGGTCAACACTTTGGCTCAATGAAGTCGCTTATTTTCTTTTGCATGGCATTCCGCTAGCCCGCGATGATGTCTGCCTCAATTTCAGCTAACGTCACGTTGTCTCATCGATCACAGTGTCATCAGTGCTCGCGTCAACTCCAAGCTCGTCGGCTGTGTAGGCGCTGCCTCGTCCTTCTCGGTGTCGGAGTCTTCGGAATCTTCCGTAACGTGAACGATTTCGTCATCGGTCAATTCCGCACAGAGCTCGTGGTCTTCGTCAGCGTCGGCGAAGCCCTCAGAGGTTATCCCGGCTGGAATCGAAACGCCGGCAGCGCGCAGATCATCGATGGCAACGTCCGCGAAAACAGTTCCGGAGAGTCTCTTGCGTTACCGCCTCTTGCGTTACGAGGGGGGATTTGTGTGCTTCGAAGGCGCGGATGAAGACGAAGGAGCAGTCGGTGCCATCGCTGTCAACGGCGAATGCTCAAGATCCTTGACGGTGCCGCAGATGAGTCCAGGAAATCGGGCATGTCCGGAATTTCGGGCGTCCGAGAAATCGGACGTCGACTGTATTTCATATACAACACCAGTCGCGCATTTCACATAAGGTCTGGTGTGCTTCTTCTGGCATCCGAGCTTTTTGTCCACCGCGGGCTTTTCTCCTTTTTGGACGGGGCTGGACGTTATGCTTTTAATGCCCTTCACCTTCTGAAGAAGGGTTTTTGAGACGGCCACTACGACGGAGCTTGGGAAGCCGGCTGAATGCAGCCTTGTCAATTGGCTGTCAAAACTATCCTGCATGACGTGAGAACACGACTTCATGAGGGCAGACTCAAGACAGTTGGTAGCAATTGCTCTCTTGACTATTTTAGACTGAGCGGAATCGTACGGGAGCATATCTTTCTGTGCGCATGGGCTGTACTGCCAACAAACATGGTTTTGGTCAAACGTTAAAGACAAATCTAAAAACTGAAGAGTGCTCTGGGAAGGGGATTCATGTGTAAAGAGCATGCCCTTCCCATGCAGTCGAAAGGTGGCTAAAACGTTGTTAATGCACTCATCAAATGTAAAAGCATGGTTAGTTTTTAAAAGAATTAAAAAAATTGTCAACATATCTAAAAGCCTTAAGGAAAAACCTATCGTCAAACGAACAGAGCAGGTTTCGATCTACAGACGCCAAGAAAATGTCGCACAACACTGGGGTGACGCAAGAGCCAATACATATTCCCTGGCGCTAGACGTACAAGTCATTGTTAAAAGAAATAAAGGTAGACTTCAAATAAAATTCTAATAAGACCATAAAATTGTCAGCAGACATGCCCACAAAATTCTTTTCTCGAATCTGTCTTTTTCCAAGTTTGCGCTATTATGTACCTCATACATACAGAATAAAACCATAATTCTTCATTTATCCATGAACGGTGCAGAATGTCTTGAAAATGACAATTCCAACCATTGATAGCAGGCTATCGATGCCCTCTGGGTGCAGTATGGAAATGGTTTAATGATCAGCTGTCGGTAGTGCTTCGTACTGTGTAGTTCTGCGTCCTGGGTGTCCTTGCAGTTACTTTACCTAATCAAGGTAACTAATCTGTTGCTAGAAAGATTTCAACACTAGGTTGCTTTTGACAACAATCACTGCTAAGTAGCCCTTCCATGGTTAAACAAAGCTGTAGACAGCTAGAAGATAAGCGGTTGCAAGCAGGGAGGTGCTTTGGAAAGAAAAATCCGAATTTTGCCATAAAATATGATACCACCATCAGGAGCTATATGAAGATGGGGCACGCCAAGCTAGTTAATGACTGCTCAGGTAAGGGTAGTTTTTGATGCATTCACTCACCATCCTGATTCCTCATCTCTTGATGACCATTTTGTGAAAGGACCTAAGCTACTAGTTACCCTTATGATACGTTTTTGCATGAATCGCATTGTTCTGACAGCTGACATAGAGAAAGCCTTTCTGCAGATTAGCATAACTATGGAAGGCAGAGATGCACCGAGATTCCTGTGGTTCAAGGATATACCTTCGGAGCCCGATTCTAAAATAGAGGAATGGCGCATGCCTTTCGTAACAGTAGCAAGCCCACTTCTACTCAACGCCACACTACAACATCATCTAAAAAAGGGGTCCGACTATTCGCGTTCATTCTTGATAGGAAAGTGGCGAGCACCCAGTTTTCAAGAAAGCAAGCAAGATGACGATTATTGTTTGGGGACAAAAAGACGCCCTTTTTGCATGCTTCTTGTTTCAGAGCGTATCATTAGGCTTCTTGGCAAAGGTCTTGTAAGAGATACGTACTACAATTAGTGTATATTCATTCGGAATGGTTGCACCTTTCAGCATTCAGGCCAAAATATTGTTTCAGGAGTTTTGGCAACAAAAAACAGATTGTGATGCAGATATGTGTTGGGACACCGTCATACAGTGGCAACATTGGTGCACAAGCCAGCATCACCTTCCGTTTATGAGCCTATGAGCCTCATGAGCCTATGAGCCTACGGAGACTGGGCTCACTCCTTGCAACTTCACATATTTTGGGATGCCAGTCAGACGGGCCAGTCAGACGGCATATGAGCATACTTGAAGTTTTTTGACTTAGAGAATTGCGCTCATAGCCACCTCATAACAGTAAAGTTGCGAGTGGCACCTATGTAGAGCTAACACTCCCAGGTTAAAATGCACATATATGCCCCATGAAGTGGACAGGGGCATGACCGTCACTGTAGCTCAGTTGGTCGAGCATCGGACGCGTTATACGAAGGTCGCAGGTTGGGTCCCTGCCAGCGGCAAGTTTCTTGCATTCATTCATAGCGATAGTTTCGTTCTGCCAGCTCGTAAAAAAATCATGATGCCAGCAGGCAGAAAAAGTGTTCCACACTTGCCGTCATGGCTACTAGTGGCACTGACTAACACTCCCACATTTAAAGTGCACATATATACCCTGTAAAGTAAATGAGGGGTTGACCGCTGCTGTAGCTGAGTTGGTAGAGCATCGGACACGTTATTCGACGGTTGCAAGTTTGGTCCTTGCCAGCGGCAAGTTATCTTTTCATCCACTTTATTTTGTTCACATTTACGTCATAATTACTACAAATAACATCGCCTATACTTTCGTTGGTTTTCTTGTCTGTTTTAATTAATTTTGTGTCTCAGAAAGACCTTAAAATTCTCCTTATGTAGTAAGTCACTTTACCAAGAGTGGAGCTGCTTGGTGCTCTGCCCGGTGCAAGGCTAGCAAAATTTCTCAAGGACGCCCTTAAGACATATTCTTTCTTTCTTCTTTCTTTCTTACTTCCATTGCAAAAATTCTTATACAATGGCAGGGGCCAAGAAAAAAGCTGCTCTGGGCAGCTTGAGGAGCTCTTGGCCCCCGTTCTCTATGGTGGCAGCAGTTGGCGGAGGTGGCAAAAGACGTGCTGAGGTTCAGGATGACAACAACATTCAGGATGACATCAACAATGATTAACAATTATACAAAACAAGCAAAAATAAATAAACAAAACATACAATATAATGTGCAGAACAAAAATAGAGGTGCGCGTCAGGAAACAATCTCTTTCATACAACACAACTGTATACATGCTCAAGCACATTCTTCGCAAAGGCAGTGATAATTTATTGACACAAAGAACAAAAGAAAAAAAAAACACTAAGAGAGTGACTGAATAAGTGAAGCTAGTTGAGACCGCGTTATGTTTGATGTATTAAAACCAGCATTTTCGAGTGAATTAAGCAATCTGGGTAATTTGTTTTTTTAACATTTGCAAGCCATAATTTGTTCGTGATTGGGGTATAGACCATACTTCACTGTGACGGGTGGTATAGGCAGCTGTGTTTTTATGTAGACAGGATATTTCGTTAAATACGCTATTTTTTGAATTTATGTTGTAGTGCCATACACGAAGTAGGAAACGGTTGTAGAAGGAAAAGATAGTGGGGATGTTGAACTGCCTGAAGAGGTCCTCAGTGTGATGTTGGTATGTTACGTTTGCTATTATACGTATTATTTTCTTTTGTAATAAGTGTATTTTTCTAAGGTTTGATTCAGTTGTAGTACCCCATACGAGGTGAGCGTAATTGATGTGTGTTGCAAATAGCGAGTGATAGATTAATAGCTTTACGGATGTTGGTAGACGATATCGATTGCTATTAAGCATACCTGTCATACGACTAAGTTTTTTTATAACATAGTGCACGTGTTGGTCCCAATGTAATGTGCTGCAGAAATATGTTCCTAGTACCTTAATTTCATTAACTATTTCAATGTTTCTGTTGTTCAACACCAAGGTGAGATTGTTTGGAATGATTGTTCCTTTGGCGTGAAAAATTACCGCTTTCGTTTTATCGCAGTTTATTTTGAGATGATTTCTGGTTGACCATGTTGACATGTTCCGAAGAAACTCATTGGCTCTGTTCATTAGTGTGGTGTAACATGAAGATGTAAAGAGTACGCTCGTGTCGTCTGCATATATGATATACTTAGCATTATTGTGTATTAAGACTACGTCACTTATATATAAATTAAAGAGCAGGGGACTTAGGATTCTACCTTGCGGAACACCTGTTTTTATATTCCCAGTCGATGATTTAAAGTGATTTATTTGTACATATTGCCTTCTTTGAAGTAAATATGACCTAATAAACTGTAATGGAGTGCCCCTGATTCCATAGGTCTCGAGCTTTCCTAATAATATATTATGATTGATATGATCAAAGGCCTGAGTATAATCGACAGATATACCTATTGTCAGCAGCTTCTTTTCGATGTTGCTGAGTATGTAATCTTTCTGATCTAAAAGTGCTAATTGCGTGGACTTGTTTTTTTTGAAATCCGTACTGAGCTTTCGTGATAATATGATGCTTTTCACAAAAGGATGACATCTGAGCTAAAATGATTTTTTCGAGACCTTTTGAAAAATGTGGCAAAATCGATATGGGGCGGTAATTTTGGATGTTCAGCCTGTCTGCCTTTTTATATATTGGTATGACTTTGGCTGTCTTCATTTTTGATGGGAAGATACCTGTAGTGATTGCTGTGTTATAGATGTGAACTAGAACAGGCGCTATATCGTGAATTACATGTTTAATTGGACGGATCTGTAGGCCGTCTGAATCGCAGCTTTTAGAGTTTTTCATTGCCATGAATACTGCAACAGCGTAAAAAACTGGGCGAGTTGGTTGTACTTCATTGTTAAAAGCAGCGCAAAAAGACGAAACACAAGATGAAGGAGGACACAGGACAAGCGCTGAACTAGCAACTGTCATCTTTATTCAAAAGACGAGAATAAATACAAGCAGTTTCGCTGCGTGCGCACCCTCTACACTGCAGATAATTGTCACGTGTTTTCAAGTAGGTTGAATTCACAATCATGAAGATAAATGGATGGGGCGGAAATGCAATTATCATGGTTTTTCTTTATGTGGAATGCTTCGATGATTTCACGTGATCTCTGATCCATGTGCCTGAAGATGACATGCGTTCTATCAAACAAAGGTTTACAACCACAGTCGCGACAATGAGAAGACAAATGTGAAGTGGGTGTGCCCTTCAGAGTGTTGCTGTGTTGGCGAAGCCTTTCGTTCAGGCAGGCGCCAGTTTGTCCTATATACATTTTGTTACATGTTAACGGAATATTGTACACCACACCACATGCGCACGTTACAAATCGAGTGCGATGCTTAACGGAGCACGCATTCTTTTGTGATAGGCCTGTCTTCGTTCTATCAACAGCGGCGCATGCTCTCCCAACCTTACCGCGAGCGGAGAACACAACATCTACGTCAAAGCCTTTTGCAATCTTTTTAAGCCTGTGTGATAGTCCGTGCACATACGGAATGACAGCGAAATTCTTAGGCCTATTAGTGGAGCTTGTGCGTTGCCCGGGCCGTGCTGCAGATAGCTTTAAAGGGACCCTGAAACGGTTTTGACGATTTTGTACAAACACATTGAGCCAGTAGACCAAGTCCTAAGGCTCATTTACAGACTAATTTAAGCTCTCTGCGTACACTGTGTAATTGATTACAACGCTATAAAGCTGCGAATCGCTGCAGATCACTGCGTCTCAGCCCAACGCGTTTTCAACCGCCCCTCCCCAGTATGACACGCAGTCTGCGCACGATCTGATTGGCTGCGGTGTGCGCGCACGAAAAATTGGCTGGTAGGGTGGCGGCACCTGTCGGAGCAGATATCAACCCCTCCGCGATGTCTCTGTTGCCAGACGGCGTGCGTGCTGCCGGGTGCACTGGGGCTACGGTCTCCGAGATGCACGCAACCTGTCGGCGTGCAGTCTCAGAGGTCATCACCGGGCGAAGCTCAAATCATCGAGTGTGCTCACATGAGCTCTGCGATCGCCAGCGATGCCAGCGTGTATCATGAGTTGAGGAGGCAAGGCAGGGGTAAGAAGGAGGGTATGATATAATTGGCCGTAGCCGCCTTGGTACACGGCGTGCAGCGAAATTTGTGGTGCCAATGGTTCGATGATGCTCTAGCCTAAACGCTGACAAAGCTTCAAATAACCGTTTCAGGGTCCCTTTAAAGATTTTAGCAACCTGAGGGAAACACATGATAGGTTTGAACCTGGGAAGCCGGCTTTTTCTAATCGAGCTACTTGTTCCTGAAAGCTGGCCTCGACCTTATGGTGGCAAGATTTGTTTAGTGCAGAACTTAACGAATTGAAGGCAAAGCCGTTCTTCACTATCTTGGAATGTCCTGACGAATAGCTCAAGAGTGATTTCTTTGCACGCGGCGAAAAACACCAGCATAGATGGTCCGGTTCGACAAACAGACACAGATCTAAAAATCTAATAGTGCCATTAACTGGCAATTCAGTCGTGAACAGCAACCCAAGGGCATTGTCTTTGAATATATTCAGTACGTCACTAATTAGGGAAGCACAAGCGTCACTCGGTAAAATGATTAAAAAATCATCGACGTAACGACATATCTTAATAACTAGACCGTGCACCTCCTTTTCTATCACGCGATCAACAGCTGACAAAAAGATATTACTGAGTACTGGCGCCACTTTCGACCCAATACATATACCGGATTTTTGAACATACGGTACACCTTCCCACATAACAAAAGTAGCGTTAAGATAGAAACTGAGCAGTTCTAAGAAGGCTTCTGTCGTTACACCACACTTGTTTCTAAACGCAATTTCATCGTTGTGTTCGCTTATGCATTGTTTAACTGAAGCCATAAGTTTGTCGTGAGGCATGGAGTAAAAAAGGTCTTCCACATCAAAACTAGCAACCGAACAGGAGCCAGGGTTTTGGGCCGACAGGTAATCAGTGAGATGACTAGAACTAGGTATGAGGAAGGGATCTTCTATTCGTAGGGAGGAAAGATGCTTTTGAAGGTAGCTGGAAACGACTTCTTGCCAGGAATGGCGCTCAGTGACAATGGAGCGGAAAGGAATGTCCAGTTTATGCGTTTTTGCGCTAAAGAAAATGCTAAGTCTGTCCTCTTTTGCTTTTCCAACTGACAGGGCGAGACGCTCAAGGCCTATATCATGCATGAAGGTTAGGGCCTGTTTTTTAACACGAGCGCATTTGATTGAAACTGGTTTGAAATTCTTCTTAATAGCAAAAGCTGCTTTTTTCAGAAAACAGCATGTCGGACATCACGACAAAGGAACCTTCCTTGTCGGATTGTAAAAGCCTGAGATTGTTCTGCACGAAATAGTCCACCAGAGGTTTTAACCGGCCAGACGACCGTGGCCTACCTGAGTGCTGGCTCAAGGCGGTCACAAGTGTCTTTTGGCAGGAAGGACGCTCCTGGTCGGGGACTCGATGAGAGATGCTGCGGGACAGTGCCAGTTTATCTAGTACCGTCAGCTGGGGCTCAAAACAAAATTTTGGACCAAGTTCGAGGATACTGCGGTGCTTGTCAGGGAGGACGTGTCCACCAAGAATCACCACATCAGTCTTTGGGGGAGGGCACTTCTTTTTTCGCGGCAAGGTCGGGCGTACACTGTTCCAAAGAAATTCCACCAAGCAATCTGTTGTCTTGCACCACTCAGCATGAACGCGGCTGTTTCTTCCATGACGCGAGCGGGACAAACAAATAAGGCGAAGGCAGTCGCCGAAGTGCCTGGCTTGTCGCCACCACTCGGAACGAAGCAGACGGCAGATGCGACGAGCATGGCTAGGAGATGGTTGCAAGAACCCACAAAGACCCTGGACGTCAGGGTCTTTGTGGGTTCGCCCAGTTTTTTACGCTGTTGCAGTTCATTTCAAGTTCAACGGGCTCTTTTGCGTGTCAAAACCTCGACCTCTCCAATCCTGCTGTGTTGTCATCCCTCATCGCTGTATGTATCTGCCGCGCCCGAACTGCATCTTGGTATGCCAAGGCTTCTATCTGCCCCCGTGACGTCCAGGGTCTTTGTGGGTTCTTGCAACCATCTCCTAGCCATGCTCGTCGCATCTGCCGTCTGCTTCGTTCCGAGTGGTGGCGACAAGCCAGGCACTTCGGCGACTGCCCTCGCCTTATTTGTTTGTCCCGCTCGCGTCATGGAAGAAACAGCCGCGTTCATGCTGAGTGGTGCAGGACAACAGATTGCTTGGTGGAATTTCTTTGGAACAGTGTACGCCCGACCTTGCCGCGAAAAAAGAAGTGCCCTCCCCCAAAGACTGATGTAGTGATTCTTGGTGGACACGTCCTCCCTGACAAGCACCGCAGTATCCTTGAACTTGGTCCAAAATTTTGTTTTGAGCCCCAGCTGACGGTACTAGATAAACTGGCACTGTCCCGCAGCATCTCTCATCGAGTCCCCGACCAGGAGCGTCCTTCCCTGCCAAAAGACACTTGTGACCGCCTTGAGCCAGCGCCCTGGTAGGCCACGGTCGTCTGGCCGGTTAAAACCTCTGGTGGACTATTTCGTGCAGAACAATCTCAGGCTTTTACAATCCGACAAGGAAGGTTCCTTTGTCGTGATGTCCGACATGCTGTTTTCTGAAAAAGCAGCTTTTGCTATTAAGAAGAATTTCAAACCAGTTTCAATCAAATGCGCTCGTGTTAAAAAAACAGGCCCTAACCTTCATGCATGATATAGGCCTTGAGCGTCTCGCCCTGTCAGTTGGAAAAGCAAAAGAGGACAGACTTAGCATTTTCTTTAGCGCAAAAACGCATAAACTGGACATTCCTTTCCGCTCCATTGTCACTGAGCGCCATTCCTGGCAAGAAGTCGTTTCCAGCTACCTTCAAAAGCATCTTTCCTCCCTACGAATGGAAGATCCCTTCCTCATACCTAGTTCTAGTCATCTCACTGATTACCTGTCGGCCCAAAACCCTGGCTCCTGTTCGGTTGCTAGTTTTGATGTGGAAGACCATGCCTCCATGCCTCACGACAAACTTATGGGTTCAGTTAAACAATGCATAAGCGAACACAACGATGAAATTGCGTTTAGAAACAAGTGTGGTGTAACGACAGAAGCCTTCTTAGAACTGCTCAGTTTCTATCTTAACGCTACTTTTTTTGTTATGTGGGAAGGTGTACCGTATGTTCAAAAATCCGGTATATGTATTGGGTCGAAAGTGGCGCCAGTACTCAGTAATATCTTTTTGTCAGCTGTTGATCGCGTGATAGAAAAGGAGGTGCACGGTCTAGTTATTAAGATATGTCGTTACGCCGATGATTTTTTAATAATTTTACCGAGTGACGCTTGTGCTTCCCTAATTAGTGACGTACTGAATATATTCAAAGACAATGCCCTTGGGTTGCTGTTCACGACTGAATTGCCAGTTAATGGCACTATTAGATTTTTAGATCTGTGTCTGTTTGTCGAACCGGACCATCTATGCTGGTGTTTTTCGCCGTGTTCAAAGAAATCACTCTTGAGCTATTCGTCAGGACATTCCAAGATAGTGAAGAACGGCTTTGCCTTCAATTCGTTAAGTTCTGCACTAAACAAATCTTGCCACCATAAGGTCGAGGCCAGCTTTCAGGAACAAGTAGCTCGATTAGAAAAAGCCGGCTTCCCAGGTTCAAACCTATCATGTGTTTCCCTCAGGTTGCTAAAATCTTTAAAGCTATCTGCAGCACGGCCCGGGCAACGCACAAGCTCCACTAATAGGCCTAAGAATTTCGCTGTCATTCCGTATGTGCACGGACTATCACACAGGCTTAAAAAGATTGCAAAAGGCTTTGACGTAGATGTTGTGTTCTCCGCTCGCGGTAAGGTTGGGAGAGCATGCGCCGCTGTTGATAGAACGAAGACAGGCCTATCACAAAAGAATGCGTGCTCCGTTAAGCATCGCACTCGGTTTGTAACGTGCGCATGTGGTGTGGTGTACAATATTCCGTTAACATGTAACAAAATGTATATAGGACAAACTGGCGCCTGCCTGAACGAAACGCTTCGCCAACACAGCAACACTCTGAAGGGCACACCCACTTCACATTTGTCTTCTCATTGTCGCGACTGTGGTTGTAAACCTTTGTTTGATAGAACGCATGTCATCTTCAGGCACATGGATCAGAGATCACGTGAAATCATCGAAGCATTCCACATAAAGAAAAACCATGATAATTGCATTTCCGCCCCATCCATTTATCTTCATGATTGTGAATTCAACCTACTTGAAAACACGTGACAATTATCTGCAGTGTAGAGGGTGCGCACGCAGCGAAACTGCTTGTATTTATTCTCGTCTTTTCAATAAAGATGACAGTTGCAAGTTCAGCGCTTGTCCTGTGTCCTCCTTCATCTTGTGTTTTGTCTTTTTGCGCTGCTTTTAACAACCATGAATACTGTGCCGATCGTTGGAAACATTCTTTTGGCCGGATTCCAAGGTGACACTTCATTGGGTAAAAGGGTCTGCAAAGAAATGGTAATTACGTATTTGTTGAGAATAGGGTGACTCAAATTCAAGAATGTTCCGACAAGAGCGAATGGTGACACCACCTCAGTACTGATAATCCTGCGGATTACCTTACACATGGAGTGCTGTTGCAACTTCTCAAGACAAATTGTGGTGGAAGGACCCCTCATTCATTTATATAGTGATTATGTAGACTTAACGGAAGCAAAAGTAATTGCATAAGTTCTACATGTGAGAATGTTTATGCCTATTTGGGACCTTGAACATCACTGAAGCTTCACAAGAGTATTACGAATAACAGCGTGCACATTTCAGTTTGTCAAAAGTATCCAAGGCCAGCCACATCTCACAGCCAAAGACAGTAGCGGTGCAGAAATTTACTGGATCAAGGTGGTGCACAAGGATGTGGAAGAAATCACTCAGCTTGAGAGAGAACTACAGCTGAATAACGATTTAATAATGTTTCATTCTTTTTTTATCACAGGTAAAAACATTTGCGTAATGGGATGGCTCACAGGAAGCAGAAGTTAGACATCCTCTTTTGTTGTTCGTTTTCTAAACTTGTCATAAGAAATTGCTATAAGAGTATGCTCCACAGTGGTTTAGAAGATGCCCTTGCTGAAAGATACCCTTGCTTCTGTGTGCGTGTTTTTTGTGCGTGTTTTTTAATGATATCGTACGAACTTGCCCAGGAAGACTCCCTTCCGAAAGAAATTTAGGGTACCCCGCAGAAGACAAGCTGTAACAAAGGTTATCGGAGTATGCAACACTTGTATCAAGACATGCTTTACAAAGCCAAGCAACGCACTTGTTGCACCTTTACCGAGAATCTGACCCATTTCTAGGGGTTGGAACCAATTTTCCTGGACCCCTCTGTGTGAAAATCAGTTCATCAAAGACCTGCAGTGTGCTATTTACTTGTCTCTTCACAAGAGCAGTACATCTTGAAATAATCACTGGTCTGTCATCGAAAAGCTTTTTGTACATGTTGCGGCTATTTATATTGCACTGTGGATTGCCTGATGTAATATACACCGACAGCGCACTGACCTTCAAGAAAGTGTCAAGGGTAATCGTCTCTTTGGCAGGAGTATTGTTAGGTAGAGAGGGCTCCAAGGCTATTTATTGCTGCCAAAGAAGAATTTAGTGGAAGTTCATTACAGAAAGAGGACAGGGTGGCTTCTGGGAGAGATTGGTTAGAACTGTGAAAGTCATTTTTTGGGAGATGCTAAGCAAAGCGATGCTTTCACCTGAAGAGCAAGCACTGGTATTGTATGAGATAGAACTCCCAGCCTGTAACTTGCCAGTCAGCATCACCTGAGGAAGCTGAAATACTAGCACCTGCTCATTTCTTCAGTGATAAGTGCTGAAGAATCCTTTCCTACCACAATGAAGATGTCGAAACTTTAGAATCAAGATCTGTAGTCACAAGAGAGTGGCTTCATCATAAGCATTTTTGGAGAAGATAGAGCTGAGAGCTTGTCCTGCGCTCAACGCACTATGCAAATGTTCAAGCTTTGAACACTCTAAACGCTGGTGATATCGTGCTTTTTTATGAAGAAAGCACGCCAGGTCAGCTACTGAAGATGGGATAAATTATGGATGTGACGAAAATATCAGAATCTGTTTGGTGAAGCCTCCAAACGGCTTTGTAATATGCCATATGGCCCAGCTTCTGACCCAATGAAACTTCACTGTAATGGTCTCAAAGGTCATGCCTTTGTGGTGGACGGAGGATATTACATTTTTCCTTTCTCGGAGCTGCAGAAGAAGAGAAAGCCATCAGACAGCACAGATAAGTGCTGACTAAAAGAGAAAGAAAGGTAGAAAGCGTTCGCTATGGACTACATCCGAACTCGTCACTGTAAATATGTGAATACAGTTGTGTTTCATCCTATCGTGACGATTTATTTTACAACAGGATTGTAACACGTTGGCCAGGCACCTCGATAAAATGATGTCCGTGCTCTGTGATAAAACTTATTTACAACACACTTCCAAAGAAATGAATACCAGCAACCAAAGCTTGCAGTTGCTTTACACAACTCTACAAAAGCTCGCTGTCTACAGCTGCTGTAGTGTACCTTTTCAGGCATACAAAATATTGTGGTTTCAAATCTCATACAAAGTTCAAATTTCAAAGGTGAGCATGTGGAGTATTGCACACTGGGAATTCAGGCATAAAAATACTACATTCTGGTATGCAACTTCAGAAGTATCAGAACTGTCAATTGGGCGAGTTGGTGTGCTTCCATCTTGAACGAATATTAGCGCGACAAAAACGAGGACGAGAATAGAAAAGACAGACTACAGCACAGACTCACAACTAAATTTTATTCCGAAAAGAAGCGGAATAGCATCTGGAAAACCTAAGAAAAGGAACAACCATCGCGCATGCTCAATGTGACAAAACAAACAACAAAAGGCTATGTGGCTGATGAGATGTGGACGTGATGCAAGCTATCCGTGAGGTATGATACTTCTGCATTTGATAGTGCTAACGAAGGCTGACTGATACAATTTTGACCTTCCAGTGACATGTAAAACGCCTCCATGATCTCCCTTGAGCGCTGGTCTCTGTGGCAATGCAAGATTTCCGTTTTAACAAAACAAGGTTTACAAGCACTTCTTTGACAATGAATGGCCAAATGAGAACCTGTGCCGTTTTTGACATAACGCGCATGCTCCTAGATTCTGATGTTTACGCACCGACTAGTTTGTCCAATGTAAAACACGTTGCAAGAACATGGAATTTCGTATACTGCATTAGTTCTACATCTACAAACTTATTCCTGTGTTTTACCGCGCAGTTTTGCCGTTTGTCATATATTTCTCCGTTTAACTTCCTATGCACAGCTGGACATACCTGCCGCAACTTGTGGCCAACGCTGAATACATCAACTTGGTACCTACTACCCACATTTTTAATCCCGTGCGACAGCCTATGCACATAAGGAATCACTGCTAAATTCTTTTGAGTGGTAGTGTGATTATCTTCTGTTTCCTTCTGCCCAGCTTTTACTTTCTTTGCCACTTTTTCACAGGCCCTTGTGATAACCCATTCAGGGTATCTTCGGGTAAATGTGCAGCGCGGCACAGACAAAAGACAAGAAAAGGACGACACGTCTTTTGTCTGTGCCGCGCTGCACATTTACCCGAAGATGTTGGTATACCAACTCGCCCAGATCGCCGCATTAGTTCCATTCAGGGTATCCTGCTTCTTTAAGTCTTGAAACTTGCTTTGTGAAGCTTTGTGGCATTTTGTGGTAACAAGATTTGAACAATGAAGACTGAATGCCTGAAACACTAATGCCACTTTTTACCACTTTCGAGTGATCAGATGAAAATGCAAGCAAAGGCTTATCTGCTCTAGGGGAATACTTCTTAAAATTTAGTTGCGAGTCTGCGCTGTAGTCTGTCTTTTCTATTCTTGTCCTTGTTTTTGTCGCGCTAATATTCGTTCAAGATGGATTCAGAAGTATGTGGCATTTCCTCCTTAAAGGCCTGAACCAATGGGTGAGCACTCCAGAGTTGAGACTATTTCTTTAGTTGTAATCGACCGTTATGCTTAGATGATCTAGGTGGGACCTCTCCCGAATTCTGTTGCTTTATCGTTGCAGAATATGTCAAACGTGTGCTGTAGTTTGCATAAGGTGCTCAATAAGCTGTAAAATTGTCTGTTTTTTGTTTGCACCGCTGTACTATTTTTGTTTCTGTGCTTCCACTTCCTGACCTACTTCTGCAGTGCTATTTGTTGAAAGCCATGTCATCAGTCATGAATGTGCTGTTTATGGGAGGTGCCTTGAGATTCACGTTTGTGCTTGCAGGGCAGGTTCTGCAGTGATGGGGACGTGCGGTTGCTTCGCTTGGGTGAGGACCGGCCGCCTTGGCGCTCTGCCAACACACAGAGCCTGGGTGCACTCTTTGTTGGCTTCCTCGACTACTTTGCCAACCGGTTTGGCTTCTCGCGCAGCTGCGTGTCGGTGCGGCAGGGTGCACCCATTAGCCGCTTGGAGGCAGTCAGTGCAGCTGGCACTGCACGGCGTTCTCAGTGGAAGTACATCTGCGTCGAAGGTACCGTATGTACTTGCAAGAACTTGTCTAGCTATAATCTGCAGATTGTGTGATGCACTGTATGAATAAGGCATTATAATTGGCTAGCCTTTCTGTCATGGTTGCTGAGATCTCATAAGCGATTCCACTAAACCATGTCTTTCTGGCTATGTGAGTGAGTATTGCGAATGAGTTCTGCGGAAACCCGCAAGTATGCATATGCTCATTTGCTCGTGCAGCGGTTGGCAGACACATTTTGCGGGCAAGGTTATTCCAGCGATGACAAGTACGTATAGCACATAACAACAAAGAACCTATTATTTCATCAGATGACCATTTTCAGCAGAATTAGTTCGGTAAGCATGTCATCCATATGTGAAACAATGAAAAGAATAATGTGAAGTTCGTATTTGCTTTAACCTGTTGCATTTAGAGAAGCTCTAAACACGCTAGGAAAAATGAGGACACAGTAGAAAGCCATAAAATGTTGACAGTTTTAAACTTACTGTGTTATGATTTGTTATCATACCATATTTGCTTTATTCTTGCGCGCCCCCCAATTGTAACATTCTACTAAGTTTACTCTAAGCCACGGGTTCTCAAACTTTTTGACCTGGGGGGAACTCCAGAGGCTTTTCCAGAGTACCACGTTACCCCTGCGTTTTCATGTACTTTTAGCATGAGAAAAATTGAGAAGGGGGGAGGGGGGGCAAGGGCCAGGTACACCATGGCACTTTGTATTGCATGCAACCACAGTGTTAACACCGTCACATTGGCCTGTTATATTTCATCTTGAAGGCTGTTGATGCGGCACTCACAATAGCACACAAACTTTCAATTTTTCCACCCTCTGCGCGAATCTCGTAAAGTGCCCGTCAACAATGCGCTGCATGCTTCATGTCAGGAGCAATGTGGTCACGCAAACGAAGCAGCATACTTGCAAAAGCCTCTTTTATTTTTCATAAAACAAAAAGAAAGCATGGGCCAATCGCACTACAAGATGGCCATTGATACCTGTTGCGCACATTTAGGCATTTTACATTTTGATTACAAAACCACAATGGTGCAGTGGAAAATCAGCGTCTATAAAAACTCTGCCATGTGAATGCCAGCTAGCCATGAGCCATGAATACCACGCCCCGCATGTCTATTAATGTCATTTGAACAGCCGTTATCATTGCCTCTACCTCAGCTTGCAGAATTACTGAATTTATTCCTGCTCTTACAAGCATAAATTACCAGTGCTCCACATCCTCTGTCACTGTAAATGGTACAAATTTTATGGCACACTTCAATGCCACTACCGTGTAGGTCTCTCATTACCTAAAGACTCCTGGTGTGTGCGGCATGGCTCCATTAAATGTAAAATGTTCCTGTAAGAAAGAACTTGCACTTGCTTCGTGCCTCAACCTTCCGCAAACTAGTTAGCCACCATTTAAAAAAATACCACCATCTGGTTGGCGTTTTCGATCATGCCAATCAGTGAATGCAGCATCCATGTGAATGCTGCAGCTTAATCACGAACCTCTGGAAAGCAAGCTGCTTCTCTTTGTATGCCTGTGGCAAATGCTGGTCCTTTGACACAACGAAATTCCTTGCACTTTATGAACTTGCTTATGCTGCTCCTACTGTCCTTACTTTAAAAACTTCAGCATAAACATCAGTTACATTGGGGAAAGACACACACTTTGGTCTGCAGAGGGGCCTTACAGGTGTAGCCTTCATTGATTCATATTTCATTCATTCATTCATTCATTCATTCATTCATTCATTCATTCATTCATTCATTCATTCATTCATTCATTCATTCATTCGTTCATTCATTCATTCATTTTATTTACCATCAAGGCCATATGGCATTATAGAGGGGAGTGGTTACAAAGTAGACAAGAAATAAAATACAACATGAAAATAAGTATGAAACAATAAACTCCTCATGATACAATGTTAGCTCAACATGAAAATAAGTTATTCAACAAACAATAAACTCCTCATAATACAATGTTAGCTGCGTAAGGACAACGAACACAATACAATAGGAACATCATACATAATAATACATAACATAACACAATTTCTAATTACACAATATTAAGTAAAGTTTGTCGGAAAAGATGGTTATTAGTAATAGTTACTATGTCTTCGGGTAGGGGGTTCCAATCTACTGATGTACGAGGTATGAATGATCAATAAAACGCTGGGAGTTGCATAATGCGATGCCAACCTTGTGACGGTGGTCGATGCGATGGGATACGTACTGAGGATTGAGAATTAGTTGGTCATGAAGGGTGGGATGATGAAATAATTTGTGAAATGTGGCCCGACGGGATATATTCCGACGGGATGCACGAGAAGGAAGGCCTAGGCTGGATTTCATTGAAGTTATACTGGCAATGCGATTATAGTTAGAAAGTATGAAACGGATGGAGTTATTGTGTACAAGTTCAAGTGAAGTAATCAAGTTTCATGGTAAGGATCCCATGCAGAAGAGGCATATTCAAGTACGGAGCGTATTAATGTTTCGTATAAGAGTAGTTTTAGCACAGATGGTGCTTTCGAGAAGTTACGACGAATGTAGCCTAACATGCGATTGGCATTTTTAGGAATGTATTCAACGTGAGGTGATAAGAATACCCAAGTATTTATACGAGCTGACTGATTCGAGCGGGACGTTGTTTAAGTAGTACCGTATATACTCGCGTAACGAACGCACTTTTTTTTTTTTAAATCGAAGCAAAGTTGGGGGGTGCGTTTATTATGCGGGGTAAATTTTACAAAATCTTTTTCGGGAGGAGCAAAAAATGCGGTAATGCAAAAAAAAAAAAGTTAGGTAGCTTGACCTTTCGCAATTAACATACACGTACACTGTTTGGAAACAGCTTCTTTAGTGCATTTCACTCATCTTCGGTGGTTCATGGCGCTATCTTCTGCAAGCTGTCCCCGCGCACTCCACCAAAGCGTTTCGCGGCTTTCTTTTTTCGCGATCTTTTGTTTAACCGTGACAGTGGTATCTGCTGTGATCTCGAGGGGCGCCCGGAAGTGTACGCTACGACGCCCTTTACAAACTCCGTGGCAAACTCACACCCTCGCACGATGACGACCATGACGCCATGACGACGTTGACATTGCAGCAAGTTACCACCATTGCAGCTAGCTACCACCGAAGCATCAAAACAAACCGTTGATAGCACGTTTAACGACAAAATACGGCTGCTGCCTCGCTCTCCGCGTGAGATATGACTGTAAAAAAGGTAGCTTATATCTTGCGTTCCTTGAAGTACGCGAGAATAACAAGCATGAAGAGCAAATTCAATCGAAGCGAGGATCAGGGTTGCTGCCATGTTACGGAAATCTTCGCGCTTTTTTCTGGGTGACAAGCGATTTTTTCAGGTTTTCCAGAAGCCTGCGACATGCCTGCAACGCGAGGGCGACGGATGGCCCTTCGCGATGGCAAATCCTGTCGCCGTCGCTCGAAAATCGCGTACATGTGGTTGGGCTTTAAAGTTTCATATTTGCAAGAAGCGACCGTCGGTTGGCGCGGGCAGTTTCATGACCTTCGCTCACTGTGTGCTTGTGAGCCGCGATGTCTCTACAGTCGCACCGTTTGCGAATCACTGTAGCATAGTAATTCTGACGTCAATGGAAACGAATGGAGACGGAACCTACAATCTTCCAATTACGCGTCCGATGCTCTTTCAATTGTGCGGTGGTCGCTTTGCCATCCACTTACTGTACTACAGCTAAAACATATATAAGTAATGTCCAATATATCTTAATTAGCTTCATTTTCCGTAGGTTTCCTTGATTACGTTGTGTCTAACAAAAGAAACAAGCCCGTGATCAATTGACCCGCCCCCCTTCTCGAGAGGATGGTGTCATTGCATGCTCCGACAAGGAAGGGTGAAATTATGCTGACGGCGTTAAAAATTTGGTTTACTCACGCAGAGTATCGCGAGCAAAATAGCAAAAAATAAACTTTATCAGCGGTCATTTAAATCAAGTTTTGCATGTACGTTCATTCTGTGGTTCAATATTGCTCACGGTAGTTAACTATATACATTTTCGAATAATCAAGTATTGCATAATCTGGACTGCATCAAGATATGAACAGCCTGGCAAACCAGATTTGAAGATGATAGTGCCTGCGGTGTGCTTGGGATCCAGAATCTTTAGATTGTAGCTGAAATCCTGAACAATCTTACAGTAAGAACGACTAATTTTAGTTCTAGAAGTGTTGCAGCATTTCTGCGGGCACACAATTTTTCCCAAGCGTTCTACTCAAATGCGGCGCTCAATTGCCAGTGAATGTTGCAACAAATATTGATAAGGTAATGCTGCCACCAACATCTGTGCTTTTGGGATAACATACGTACTCTTTACTTTCCTTTGTTTTCGGGTGTACATATGAATTAATTTCACAAGTGCGTGGTTTGGTGTTCCATATTGCACCTTTTAATGCAGCAAGAGAGATAAATTCTCTTAGTTGTCAGGAGAGCTTTATGGTACATTCGCAGAGTCATTTTTGAGTGCTCCGAAGGCTCTGCGAAAAATATATAAAAGAGCAACGAAGCATTATTACTAAAATAATGGGGCCATTACATGATAAGGAAGGAGGGACATAACGTGCATATCTGCTTGTTCTCGTTGTAGAGCTCTCAAGCTGCTGAATTCACCTCTTTCAAACAAAGTCGGTGCTCGCAAACGACCACTGGAATGTGCATCAGCAAATCTCGGAGGCGAACATTCCGCCACCGTGCTCTCTCCCTACAGATGGTTTCATGGGCGCCTTCTGCACATGCGCGCCGAAAATACTTCGACTGATTGTAATCAGCCAAGCCATTTTAAAAATACTGCTTTATTGTTAAATTCGAGGCCAAGTGGCGTCTGACTTGGCGTCTGACGCCAAGTGTGCCCGGTGTTTTTTTTTTTCCTTATACATCTTGAGTGGTACAGAAGGGGGGCCACTTTTTCGTGCGCGTCTCTAGGGCAGTTTTCAATTAGAGAGAAACTGTAAAAGCTTTGCGTGACAGAAAACACGCTAAAGCTGTTCCAAGATCTGCGTACCCCGAGCGGCAAATGGTGCATATGAATAGCTCGCTGTCATATCGCCGGCAAAAAGCATGGCGCGTGGCTGTGTTGGCTAGCGCAGCCGGCTGCAGAGCGAGGGGTCGCTGGTTCGAATCCTCGATCAGGTGCTTTGAATTTTTTTTCTGTTGATTTGTTTTTCTTTATGCCTTTTTTGTATATAGAAATACATATCCGGGACATGACGGCGACGGCAAAAATCAGCCGAGAGTGTCCATATAATTGCTATCGCAGTAAAAGCAATTGTGAAGACAGCGAGCTTTTAGCACATTTTCCTGATTTTTTAAGGATATAGGACACATTTCTTGAAACACCCTGTTAGAGAGACAGGCAGACTGAGTCAAAGTGACATCAGTCTGCAAAGAAATGTTTTGCATTAAGTAAACACATCCTATTAAATGGCTTTTCATGGCATTTTCCAGAACTTTCTGCCAGCACTTGAGGCCGCACATTGCTTTCTTAATGGCTCATTGATAATGACAAACTATTGCATTCTGTTTGTGTTCACATGATGGCAAGGGTTGCATATTCAGTCACACTCAAGCTGAATCAGAATTGAATTTCTCAGTCATGATTTGCTTGTTTATGCAACCTGCTAAAAGGAGCAGTTGAAAAAATGTGCTATGGTTGCGATTCAGTGTGATAAAGGATGCACGGTGTGACACGTGTTGTTGCTACAATTTGTGCTACCATCTAAAGTCTGTATTACCTGAAATATGGTGCATAAAGAGGTGGGGGGAGGAGGGGAAGGATTAGTTCCAAGGCTGCAATCTCCTGAAAAAATTAAGCATATTTTATAAATGAAACAAACTTGGATGAATTCATACCGGTTGTTTCTGGAGTACAATGATATATCTAAACATAGGATTTCCATGGAAGCAAAAAAAAAAATTAGCACAGCTTGCCAGGGTTGCCAGGTTTGTCTACTTTTTTAGGCTGGTGGCACAAGAAAAAAATGTCTTGGCTACGTTCTGGCTACTTTCTCGTGCCCACGATATGGGCACGACTGGGCTAGTTGGTAAGGATTCATAATTACGAAACGGTGCCACGAAGCAAGACTAAAAACATGAGGGAGCACACGAAACACAAGCGCCGAACTCTTAACTTCTATTCACATGCACAGAACATAAATATGTCGTGGCCTCATACAGATAACACACCGCAAGGAAACAAAAAAAAAAACCATACAAAATAGAACAGCAAAAAAACTAAAGTATCTCTACCCATTCAGGTACAATATTTCTGTGTGCTGCAAGGCCACAGATGGGAAGCTGATGCATGACTCCTTTTGATTACGAATATGCCAAGCCTCGATTATCTCTCGATTTGTCGGGTTATGATGCCTGGAAACGATGCTACTTTCGCTGAATCGAGGTTCGCATCCACACTGCTGGCAATGTGCGGCCATATGAGATAGGCCATCGCTACGTAAAGCTGCACTATACTCATGTAATTTAACGTTAACACACCTTCCCATCTGGCCTATGTATGCAGTGCCACGTGACAGATGGCCACGCATTGCCAGCAGTGTGGATGCGAACCCCAATTCAGCGAAAGCAGCATCATTTCCAGGCATCATGACCCGACAACTCCAGAGATAATTGAGGCTTGGCATATTCATAATCAAAAGGAGTCGTGCATCAGCTTCCCATCTGTAGCCTTGCAGCACACAGAAATATTGACGCACACCATGAAACAGTCATTAAAGTACGCGCGCCTTCCTAGCAGACAACGGCGCCCTGCAATAAGAAGAATCGGCCACGACGGCACGCGCCTTCGCCGCACGGGATCGGATCGCGTATGACTGTGGCCAGAAAAGAAAGGAAGACGAAGTGACGAGCTGCTCGCGCAAGCGATAGAACGTTTTCTTTTTTTTTGACAAGTTAACCCCAAATAAATAGTTTTCTCCAGACTACCTGAATTGTTCGTTACAATTCTGGTGGAGGCGCTGGGTATGATCTCAAGCCCTATTCGAGTTGGAGAAGGAAGCCCGGAGCCACGCCGACTGGAACCCAACGAGCCCACGCCTGTCCACCAGCGCACCAGCCGTCGTCTCCGTGGTGAGCCACCCGAATTTCCTCTTTTGCCGGATCCTGCTGGGGAAGCACCAGCTGTCCACGGCAATACCGAAATGACACCCCCCAACAGCTGCTACCCACGTCGTCGTTGACCAGCCGCGGACGCCCGAGCCTTTCCACGGCGACACGTATGAAGACGCCGAAGATTGGCTTGAAGGTTTCGAGCGCGTCGCCGATTGCAATGGTTGGGCTGAAGACCGGAAGCTCCGCCGCGTTTATTTTGCGTTGCAAGACAGTGCACGAACATGGTTTGAAAACCATGAAGGTGCTTTCTGGTCATGGGACGACTTCCGGCGGGAGCTGTTCGCCACGTTCCCGTGTACGGACCGCAAGGAAAGAGCCGAGGCCGCTCTGCAAGCGAGAAGCCAGCGGAACAATGAAAGCGTGGCAATGTACGTCGAGGATATGTCCCGCTTGTTTCGCCGGGCTGATCCGAGCATGAGCGAGGACAAGAAGCTGCGGCATCTCATGTGTGGTGTCAAGCAGGAGCTTTTCGCCGGTTTGGTTCGAAGCCCTCCACGCACCGTCGCCGAATTCCGCAGCGAGGCGACAACTATGGAAAGGACACTCCAACAACGTGCGAGGCTCTACAACCGAGAAGTGAACGTCGTATCTGCGGAAGGAGTGTGTGTGTGCAGTATTCGGGAACAGCATCGATGTCTTGCGAGAACTCGTGCGGTCAGTAGTTCGAGAAGAGCTCCAGAGGCTGCAGCTAAACAGCAACCCAACAACAATCTCCTCTTTGGCAGAAGTCGTCCGCGAAGAAGTTAGGCAAGCAGTCCGTGAGCAGCAGCCACAAGGGCAGCCTCAAGCTTCGTTACCGGTGCAGCCAGTGATCTCGTATGCCGAGGTGCTAAGGGGGGAACACCTCGACGTAGCTTCGTCACGGCACCTACACATCTACCCGAACCTCGTTTCACGCCGCCGCCACCTGAGACGAGAGTCCGGAAGACTGACATGGCGCACTGCTGATCGAATCCCGCTTTGCTATCACTGCGGTGAAGCTGGCCACCTGTACCGGATGTGCGAATACGTACCGCCGAGCGGGACTTCGGGGTTTCTCTGTAAACGCTTCCTGCCTACGAAACGGAGAACGCCCTTTTGCAATCCAGGAGTACTTGTCGACTCGCCAACGCCCTTACACCTCACAGCAGCACCAGCCCCGGTCAACAGTGCCACTGAGGTATAGGTCAGCAAGCCCGGGCGCATCTTCAAGTTCCCCAAGGCGACGTTC
The DNA here is from genome assembly GCA_030522465.1 of Rhipicephalus appendiculatus. NCBI lineage: Eukaryota > Metazoa > Arthropoda > Arachnida > Ixodida > Ixodidae > Rhipicephalus > Rhipicephalus appendiculatus. The sequence continues at coordinate 16,842 of JALIZH010006361.1, read as the reverse complement.
CCAAAGTCCGCTTCAGGAAAACTGAAATCGGCGACCTGTGGAGGTAAGGCCGCTGCCGACACAACAGAACCTCCAGCGCAGATTTCGGGATACGACAACGGACAGGAGCAAAGGTGCGGAAACAGTAACGGTGCGTCCGATTTATGCGTGTTTATAGACGGCTGCGAAATTACTGCTTTAGTGGACACAGGTGCAGACAATTCAGTTATCAGTAGAGAGCTTGCCAGAAAACTGAAAAAGTGCTGACTCCTTGGACAGGACCTCGAGTGCGTACCGCAGGAGGACACCTGATCGACCCAGCTGGCCGATGCACTTGTCGAATTGGAATACGTGGCTTCACGTACGTTGCGAACTTCATTGTCCTGTCGGAATGCTCAAGAGATTTAATAATTGGAATGGACTTTTTGCAGGTGAATGGCGCTGTGATAAACTTGCAGGAAGCATCCATGTCATTCTCCACGAAGCACGCCATCGCGACATTCGAGGGTGATGAACAATACGACGCGCTCCAGATTGTGGACGACGACGTAACTGTACCTCCAAGATCCAGCATAGCTGTCGCCGTAAGAAGTAACGTATTCAGCGACTATGAAGGAATGGCGGAAAGCAACACTGGTCTTCTACTCGAAAAAGAGATCTGCGTGGCAAGAGGTCTTGTTCGGCTGCGTGATGGGTGCGCGAATGTCTTTTTGACCAATTTCGGAAATCAGGTGCAACATATCGCAAAGGGAACCATCATCGCCCGCCTGAACGATTACGTTGAGATGACAGATTTGGGCTCGTCTGATATGGCACCGCTCAATCCTGACAACTTAGACTGCATACTCGCATCGATCAGCATCGACACAGCCCTGTCACCGGACCAGAAGCGACAAATCGAGAGCCTTGTAGAGAATTCACCTCCTGCTTCTCAACGTCATCGAAAGTCCAGAGGACGTCTATCGCCAAACACCGCATCTTAGTCGAGGAATCGGTGAGGCCTATTTGCCAGCACCCCTACTGAGTGTCACCAAAAGAGAGAGAGGTCATCAGAAGCCAAGTTGAAGAAATGCTTAGAGACGACGTCATTCAACCGTCAGCCAGCCCGTGGGCTTCGCCTGCCGTGCTAGTAAAGAAGAAGGACAACACTATCCACTCCCAAGGATCGATGACACCCTTGACAGATTACGGGATGCGAAGTTCTTTTCCTCTTTGGACCTCAAAAGCGGGTACTGGCAGATAGAGGTGGACGAAAGAGACCGCGAGAAAACAGCGTTCGTCACTCCAGATGGGCTGTACAAGTTCAAGGTACTTCCGTTCGGCCTCTGTTCTGCACCTGCCACATTTCAGCGGATGATGGACACTGTGCTATCCGGGTTAAAATGGCAATCTTGTCTTGTTTATCTCGACGATGTCGTAATCTTTTCAACCACCTTCGATCAGCATGTGGAACGACTACGAACGGTTCTCAAAGCTATTAGTTCAGCAGGACTAACGATAAAGCCACAAAAGTGCCATTTTGGTTTCTGTGAACTCCTTTTCCTGGGCCATGTGGTTAGTTCTGAAGGCATCCGCCCTGACCCTGAGAAGACTGCAGCAGTAGGAAAGTTCCCAAAACCCACGGATAAAAAGGCGGTCAGGCGATTTTTAGGGCTTTGTGCCTATTACAGACGTTTCATCAAAATTTTTTCCAAGATTGCCGAACCGCTAACACGACTGACAAAAGAAGATGTGCCCTTTGTCTGGACGAGTGAGCAAGATTCTGCATTCCATGAGCTACGACGGCGGCTTCAAAACGATCCGGTACTTGCACACTTTGATGACGAAGCGGAGACAGACATACACACGGACGCAAGTAATTTGGAACTCGGTGCCGTTCTCGTTCAGTGGAAAAATGGAGGAGCGAGTGATTGCTTACGCTAGCCGCACTCTTTTGAAGGCGGAAACTAACTATTCGGCGACAGAAAAAGAATGCCTCGCAGTAATTTGGGCCATAGGAAAATTCCGACCATACCTATACGGTAGACCATTTCGCGCAGTGAGCGACCATCACTCGCTGTGCTGGCTCGCAAACCTCAAAGACCCGTCTGGACGACTTGCAAGATGGAGCCTGAGGCTGCAAGAGTACGACGTAACAGTCGTGTACTAGTCTGGCCGCAAGCACAGTGACGCTGACTGCTTGTCACGCGCACCTGTCGAATCTGCGCCTGCGGAAGATGCAGATGCCTGTCCGTTTCTTGCAGCCGTCACCACATCAGAAATGGCTGAACATCAGCAATCAGACGCCGAATTGCTTTTGCTCATGAGGTATCTGCAAGGACACCCTGTCCGTCTTCCACGAGTTTTCACACGGGGATTATCGTCGTATGTTCTGAGAAATAACGTCCTGTACAAGAGAAATTTTGAACACAGCACCGAGAAATTCCTACTCGTCATCCGTGCGACCCTGCGGTCCGAAATTTTGGAAGCTTGTCACGATGACCCCTCATCAGGACACCTGGGGGGTGAGTCGAACCATCGCTCGCATTCGTGCCAAGTAATACTGGCCAAGATTACTGAATACGGTACAGCATTATGTGAGGACTTGTCGCGATTGCCAGAGACGGAAGACGCCTCCATTAAAACCGGCAGGCCTCCTTCAGCCAATAGAACCCCCCAGAAGCCCCATTCGAACAAGTAGGAATGGATCTGCTTGGTCCGTTTCCGACATCATCATTAGGGAAAAAATGGATTGTAGTAGCGACAGACAACTTAACCCGGTATGCTGAGACAGCCTCTTTGGTCAGGGGGGACAGCCATCGAAGTAGCAGAATTCTTCGTCTTCTCCATAGTACTACAACATGGCGCCCCTAAAGTGGTTATTACAGACCGAGGAACGGCATTTACAGCCGATTTGACACAGTCCATCAAGAGGCTTACCCACACCTGCCACAGGAAAACAACTGCTTATCACCCGCAAACAAATGGCCCGACCGAACGTCTTAATAGAACACTGACCGATATGTTGTCAATTTACGTAGACTTGGAACACCGTACATGGGACACCATACTACCGTATGCCACATTCGCTTACAACACCGCATTGCAGGAGACTACTCAAGTGACGCCCTTCCAGCTTGTTTATGGCCGAACAGTCACCACACCTCTGGATGCAATGCTGCCTGTAAGCGACAATGCTGACCACAAGACTGATGTCAGTGATTTCACCCAGAGGGCCGAAGAAGCACGTCAGCTGGCACGATACCGCATTCAACAACAGCAGCGCATTGATGCGGGCAGATACAACTTGCGGCGTAGAGAAGTCGAGTATGCACCAGGTGACAGAGTATAGATATGGACCCCCGTACGATCACCTGGCCTCTCCGAAAAGCTTCTCCGTCGTTACTTCGGTCCTTACCGAGTACTCCGCCGAATTAGCCCCTTAAATTATGAAGTTACCCCAGAAGGACAAGTTAGTTCATCCAGGTGCCGACGTCGCACAGAAACTGTTCACGTGGTTAGAATGAAGCCATACTACGACCGGCAGTGAGCTTTCTCTACTCTGTGCCGAATACCACTGTCACCGATGCATATAATGGATAACACCGTATCAACAACCTCGCCACCGTACGCATCGGGACGATGCATTTGGAGGGGGGAATAATGACGCATACCATGAAACAGTCGTTAAAGTACGCGCGCCTTTCTAGCAGACAACGGCGCCCTGCAATAAGAAGAATCGGCCACGACGGCATGCGCCTTCGCCTCACGGGATCGGATCGCGTGTGACTGTGGCCAGAAAAGAAAGGAAGACGAAGTGACGAGCCGCTCGCGCAAGCGATAGAACGTTTTCTTGTTTTTGACAAGTTAACCCAAAATAAATAGTTTTCTCCAGACTACCTGAATTGTTCGTTACAATTCTGTACCTGAATGGGTACAGACGCTTTTTTTTGTCGTTCTATTTAGTATGGTTTTTTTTTGGTTTCCTTGTTGTGTATGTATATATTTGTTCCGCGCATGTGAATAAAAGTTCAGTTGAGAGTGTTTCGTGTGCTTCGTGTTTTTAGTCTTGCTTCGGGGCGCCGTTTTGTAATTGTGAACCTGCGATATGAGCCAAATTATCAAAATCTGGTAACATTGCGGCCGCAGGCGCTTGAGTATGCGGTTTGAAAACATGGCTGCAAAGGCGTGTTGCCAGCTCCTAAAAGAGAATATGGCACTTGCATTACACAAAAGTCAAGGCTGTTGTGTATGTGGCTGGGACTCTGAAAATTTCCTCATTGGGCCTCACTTTTGCAGGCCACATGAACCATTGGCCTGAACTAAAATTAACAGCGCAAACACACAAGACGCCCCACAAAGAAAAGACGACACACACGAGCACTGACTATCAACTGCTTTATTCTTTCATCTGTGAACGCATATATAAGCCCAAGGCTTATATATGTGTTTGCGCTGTTAATTTTAGTTCAGGAATATGTACCAACTAGGCCCAAATGAAGTTTTATTTAACCATTGGCGTAGCCTAGGGTTGTGGGGGTGGTTAAACCTTCCCTCTGTTCACGAATTCTTTAGCTTTGCTAGTGTAAATTACACGTACACATAGAAACGCATGCACGAAAATATATAAAGTATAGTTGAACCCCCCCCCCCCCCCCCCCCGAAAAAAATTTCTGGCTACGCCCCTGACCTATACTGCTGTACGCGACTTCAAACTGCAATTTATGTGAACAGGATGATTGAAAGCGCTTTGCCCTCATAGGTATTAGAAATTGCATATCTGTCGAACTGCTTGTGTCATTACCTAAGATTCGGTACAGATTGCTATTCAGCACCATTGACGCCTCAAACTTCAATAATAATAATATCTGGGATTTTGTGTGCCAAAACCACAATACGATTTGAAGGGTCCACCCTATGCACGGCTAGCGCAGAAGCTTAGCTGCGGTTCCAGCTGCACACAGTCGCACCGTGCGCATAGCAACGGCCCCTTCCCATAGCTCGAGACATCGCAGCTACGACGGGTTCGGGCGAATAAGGCAACAGGCTAGATCAACAAAACAACACTTTATTGCTACGTTAGCAATATCGCGTAAACGTCGCTTAGAGGGATAGTCCGCTCTATGAAGAGAACAAAGGTTACGTAAGGCTTACTCCTTAGTCGATAGCCGTGGCTTGCAGGGGGGACTCGGAGGCGAAGTCAACGTGTCCCGGCCCAGTACGAAAGAGACCGTCTCTCTGTCTGCTCGTCGGTTTTGTTCAACCTCCGGTTTCCCTCCCCCGGCGAGGGTTTTTTCTCCCGCCAGGGGAGAGTAACCCGTTCCGCGAGTCGGGAAGGGGGGGAAAGCCCGCGCTGGCCGCGGGAACAATGGCCCTCCGAAAGAAGCTCCCGTGCCTCTCCAGAGGGACCAGTATATCTTCGCTGCCATGCTGAACGCACTACCATCCCAGGAAAGGAAGCATGGGCGCGCGTGCTCCCCCCACAGATTATGAGGCACGCCGTAGCAGAGGTCTCTGGAAATTTTATGCTTGGATTTTGTTATCCCATCAGAAATTATTGCAAAAGCGACCACAATTTATGCCTTCATCACAGCAACTTTGACCTTGAGCACATTCATGTCATATTCATTTTTACTGTCCTCTTACTTCTGGTCCTCTTAAGAAAATGACACGCTATACGCGTGAAGAGGTCCCTCGAGCAGCAACTGCGACCTTTGTTTTTACGAAGGCGGTCATCACTGGCACGCGCGTTATCTGGCTCTCTGGGCAGCCGTCAGCGGGCGTCTCATATACGCTTCTACGTGCTGCGCTCATGGCGCGAAGAGACAGCTATAACACACAGCCAACAGCTGTGCTGTTGGCCGTGTTTTATAGCTGTGCTGTAAAAATCTTAACAGCTGTGCTGTAAAAAGTTTTTCGAAAGTACTGTCTAATGCAGTGGGCATCCATATAAGCTTAAATTACATACATTAATAATTGAATAGCTAAAATTGTCTGATTAGTTTTTAATTAATTATATTATGGCACATGTTGCAATGCATGAACTGAAGCCAGTGAGCTTGCTATAAATTCTAATGGTGTCAACAGCCTTGAAATGTTCTACAAAATGCATAGACATTCAAGTTAGTGTTGCACTTCTATGTACAAACCAGCATTTCGGTAAATAGCTAACTGGAAAAACAAGACATTTTTACTGCAACTTCGATGACACATACAGTACTCACGGATTGAAATAGGACAATTTAGGGCTAAGTATAGTGCATACTTTCATTTCCACCGTCTTCAGTTCGAGTCCCATCGGTGTAATTTTGACTTGAACTGGTAGATGAAAGCAAACATTATCTTTAGAGACCACATTAGTCGCGACAAGACGCGGTTATCTCGAGAAATAGCGAATACCGGTGGCTGTTCCAACAAATCTGCTGTCTAATTTGAATCCTTGAGTACTGTACATGATAACCCTGGATGCCCTCAGATTCCATTCCATTTCGATGTGCCTTTGCAAGCTCCCCAGCTACAGAAGGTTAGTCGCAATATGTTCCCAAAGGTAATTAATGGGGGGTGTGTGAATATGAAGTTTCATTTCGAATCGAACAGTGCCGAATTGTGGCAAAAAATGTCGAAAGAATACTAAAGATTTTGTACAAAATTGAAAGAAAGAACAAAGAAATGCAATCTGGTCATGTCCTCAAGCACATAACACGGTGAGTGACTGCCACCGAAAGACTACAAATTGTCATGTAGAAAGACAAGCTGTTCCACATGACTTTGCTTCAAGCTTTCTCGCCGTGATGTTACAGTGTTTCCTGCAGTGAAAAACACGCGCTCACTGGACACCTCAGTAGCAGGGATGGGAAGGTATCGCAAAGCGATTTGGTGATACAGTCGTCGACCGTTTATTCGGACTTGGTGGGAACCGCAGAAAAAGTCCGAATAATCGAGTCTGAAAAAAGTGATTCGCCAGAAAAAAAGCACCTTTATTGCTCCAGTGGCCGTAAAAAGTTGTCAATGCACGTCTGCACACAAGCACGATCGCAGACGACAAAGTCTGCCTGTATTTTAGCCAGTGTTTGGCCATAACTGTAGGTTGTAGCGCTGTTACGGCCTACGCTACATCCGCATTTGATAACAGTGGTGTGGGCGATGCTTCATCGGAGTAACTGTTCACCTGCGCTGGTCCGAGGACCTGAAAGATGATCTCATCATCGTCCAACTCGGCGAAAACTCCAAAGCAACATCAGATTGAGGTCGGCCGCCTTCGATCTGACGAATAATTGACTTTTTTCGCCATCGGCAATGTCTTGTAGTTGCCGCATTTCTTTGTTAGTACCGACGGCGCAGATGGAGCGGGTGGCGTCGGAGCCATATAGTTAATATAACAGACTCTAGAGGAAAAGCTGGGCCGCTAAAGCTATAACCACGCGAGCGGCGACATCTTGGAACGTCACTGTTGCCATTACAGTAATTTACAAAAGCGCTAAATATGGCTTTTGAAAACACTCAAATTCTCGCAGTAAAAATAGTAAACAAGCGTGTTTACGTATTATAAACGAATGGAAATTGTTTGATGTTCATGTGAACTACTTTTAGGAAAGATACAACAGCCATTTGTGCAATTTACTGCACGCGGAAAGGAGCGTTTGCAGGTTTGTTTACTAGATGGCGCCATGGCGCCACCATCCTTGTATCATGTCAACATTTCTGAGCGTCAGTGATGCTTTCTAGGGATTTATCCCTAGATCTAGGGATTTTCTACCTCTTTTAGGGATTTGGCATCTTTTAGGGATTTTTATATGGCCCTGGAAATGTTACATTACGTGGATTGTTTACAGGCGCTACACATTTTCAACTAGAAAGGCTATAAGAAACGATAATCTTGGCTATTTCCTGTATTCTTTTCATTTAGAAGAGCTTTGATGCTATGCTGGGCCGAGTGAAGGTGATAGCAGTTCTGTAACGCTAGAATGAAACATTGTCGTCGTAAGTGTTTAACATGCATGCGCATATCATCATGAGAGCCCTGAGTGATGGCTGCTCTGCGAAACAAACAGAATTTCTTTCTTGTAGTTCGTATATACAAGTGCGAAGTTCGCGCTCACTGCGTGCCTCCATTCACCGTGCAAAGTCTCCATGTTAAACATAATAACTACTGAACCAGGAGGGTTAGATTGAAACAGATCGAGAGTGGGACTGAAAATTGGGTGAGCTTGTACGGATTCATTATTGTAAATACTGCGTGAATAAAGGAGACGAGAAGACTGTTTGGTTGTTTTTAGTCTTTCCGTCGGGCCGTTTTCGTAAGAGCAAGAAAAGTTACGAAAATATTTGGCCAAGCGGGAAGCTGATCCAAAGTACAAAGGGAAGGCGTACCTATCAGCCAGTAAAAATAGGTCCATGTCTATCTACTGCAAATCATGGAAGGCAGATTGCAAATTCGGAAAATTACAGATTGACCACCGCCTCACAAGCTGCAAGTACAGGAAAGGCGCTACAGACTTGCAGTTGACCCAATCGCATCTATGCTTTCACTAAGTGCGTAAAGTGAACTAGACAAGCAAATCTGCCTCTGTAGCAAACGGCGCCACCTTGAAGCCCTTTTTATGCAATTCCACAGAACATGTAGAAAATACGTCATGTGGTTTTTAATATGATGTGCTTTACTTAGATCCAGAAGAATTGGACCACAAACGCACTCTGTTTATACTAAATTTGTTGAAAGTGAATTAGCCTGAATATTGACATTAAAACGATAATCTAGGGATTTTTTTTTGTAATCTAGGGAATTTTCACTGGTCAATCTAGGGATAAAACACTGTCTTAGGTTGGCATCACTGCTGAGCGTTGCCGCGCAGCGTGCGGCCGATTGCGCCGGCTTGCTTGCGCGTCGGGTGAGAGGTATAGAGTGTCTCCTCGTACGTGTTTTTTGTTGCCACGAGCTAAAAACTCGACTTTATGTGACAGTCTCTTACTGCGATGCAATAGAGAGCCATGAAACTAGAAAAAAATGCCAGGGGTTATTGCAGCATGCAGTGGCGAGTGCGAGTGAACGTCACCCGAAAGTCGAGTATTGTTCCATCATGGCGGCTCCCGAGCGGTTATAGGTTTTAATGCATGGGCCCTATGGGGAGCTTTTCCTCTAGAGTCAGTATATTAACTCTATGCGTCGGAGCACTAGATCAGGCCTTGCACGTCAAGCAACGAGCAAGAGAGCGAGACGCAGATCAGGTCTAGCCGCAGAAACAACTGACAAGCAAACTTTCAAATGCCAAAAGTGAACGTCAGGCTATTTCGTGCTGCAGCGCTCGTGGTTCTGTCCTTTCCTTGCCCGTTTAGTTGGTTTAGTTTGTAGTTTAGTACGCGCGGTCATCTTGAACGTCACACCGTGTTGGCTCCGAGCGTGGCTTGGCTTGGCTTGCAGTTTGGCCGTGGTAGCCGTTCAATGGATACTCGGCTGGCTAAAGCCGAAAAACGGCCGTTACGTATAGCCAAAACACATAGACTTCGAGATCGGCAAAGCCGGAGTCCGAAAAATCGAGTGGCGCGCTGCGGAGCATCCGAATTTTCGGTCGTGAGTTTACATTACTTCAATGGGACGAGTGGCGGTGCCACGAAGGTGCCTGAATAAACGGGCATGTCCGAATTTTCAGCGTCCGAATAAACGGTCGGCGACTGTATCTGGATAAAGTGCAGCTCTATGCGCTTTCCACTAATGCAAAGGATCATCTTTTCTTGGGGTCAGGAGCTCATTCAAGTATTTTTGAAATTCTTGGTATTAGGTCTGAGCGCAGTGCTGGTTATTTTTTGACGCTAGCAGTTCGACAGTCTCCCAGAATGTTCTCTGGCGTTTTCTGCTGGAGCCATGACGTGCGGAAATGACATATAATATCCTTTAAAAAAATAAACATTTGCTCACTTTTGAACTAGTATATCAGTGAAAGTTTTAACAGGAGGCCTTCTGTAACCACATTAGCGTTAGTTTTAGCCACCCCGCCCTAACCAAGTTGCACCATTGGCGTTTGTCGCGCTATAGATATTCGTCATACTAGAAAAGCGCAAAAAACAGGGACGCAGAAAGAACCACACGAACCAGCGCGAACTATCAACTGAGTTTTATTAAAAAACATTCATATAAATAGTAGTGCAAAAAGTCACATGGTCACAAATCAAATTCGAGCAGAAAAGATTAGATTTTAGCGGCTGGCGTTTAAGAAATCTATTTCAGTGGAATGCAGCGTGATCGAGGGCCTCGCTACGCACGTCTCTCCAGACCTACTAATAAAAAACGCTTCATCAATTTCTCTCGGCACTCTCTCTTTTAATCTTGACAGCACCCTTGTGCTTGTCAGCAAGGGCGCGCAGCCGCAGTCTCTACAATGTAGCGACAGGTTCGAACAAGGTGCTCCCCTCAAAGAAGCCTTGTGATCTAGTAATCTATTATTTAAGCACCGGTTCGTCTGCCCGACGTAGCACTTCCCACACGATAACGGTATATGATATACCACCCCAGTGCCACATTCAACCAACTTTTCACGGTGCTTGATATCACACCCATGATCCCGCTTAACCAACTCGCCCAACAAGCCACTCTTCTGTAGATATTCGTCCAGTCGAATTATTCAAAACTTCGAATACCAGCTATTCGAAAGTCGAATCGAATTATTCGATTAAGTATTATTCGATTTGATTTCGAAACTGGAATATTTGCACACCCCTAGTAAATAATTATGAATGTAGTTAGAGAATCATAGTTAAATTACTAATAATTAGGTAAACTAACATTTCTAGACATCTGCTGCACCTACAAGTTGACTTTTCATTTCTTGTTGTAAACGCTATCTTTAAAGTTATTTGAAATCTTTGTAGACATTTCTAGTATTCATGGATTGCTCTGACGGGTGGTGCAGTATGAAAGGCATGTCACATTTTTTTTATGATGAATTGGGGGCAGGCAGTGAAATTTACTGTTTTGTTTGCAGAGCCCTTTGACCAGTCCAACACAGCTCGGGCAGTGTACAACTGGGATATGTACCAGCAGATAGTGCGTGCCTTCCACGACACCCTGGAGCAATTGCAGAACAGCCACAGCCCCGAGTGCCTCCTGCTGCCTCTGTGCTAGTTGACCGAGTGAAGCACTCCTGCGGGAGACATTTGTTCAGCGAGTGTGTTATAATTTCGTAACACATAAAAAAATTGCATCATTTGTTACCTCATGTCAGTGGTTTCTTAAGAGTTAGTTTCAGTTCTTTTACAGCATTTTACTTGTAAGCATCCCTCACCATTGTAACTTTTGGCTGTACATTTTAAGGTGCTAATCACCATCTTAAAGGGGCCCTGCAACACTTTTCCAAGTAGCCATGGAATGGATTCACTAAAGGAGCTTACTGCCTCATGAATTCACCGCCGCAAAAATTTTTAGAATCCGTCCAGTACGAGTCGAGTTACGAAGATTTGTCGCACGCTGCAATTGCATTCTCTCATCTCTCGTCCCGACGAAAGCGCTGGAAGCTAAGCAGGGAGGGATGGCACGGGGGAAGAAAATACGTCACGTGCACTCGGTGACCTTGAGCACTTTTAGATGCAAAGCATCTTATGCTCGGGGCTCTGTCCGTCCCTCCCGCGTCCCGCGTCCCCCGTCCCGCGTCCGGCCACTGTCATGAAGTAGGGAAGCACCCATTATGCGAACCAGAACCCTGTAGTAATATGAAGGCCGTCAACCCTAACACAGTCATCAGAGTCATGGCCGAGAGCACAGGGAGGCTGCTTAGCAATGGCTAGGCAGGTGGTGTCTGTCGCCCAGGTTGACCCCATTCCTTGAGTCATGGCCGAGAGCACAGAGAAGCTGCTTAGCAATGGCTAGGCAGGTGGTGTCTGCCGCCCAGGTTGACCCCAATCCTTAATCTTGCTTGCATGTGTTTGGAGGGGGGCTTAGTCCTTCCCGCGTCCCACACCACCACAGCGCATGCGCGTCCCCTCCCCCCTCTCTCTCCTAAGCTCACCCCCCTTTCTCTCCTCTAGGAATCGTGTACTCTACGGAGCGGCCCCCCGCGTCCCACATACCCCCTCAGCGCATGCGCGTCCCCTCCCCTGTGCTCTCCTACGCTCAGCCCCTTCCTCTACTCTAGGAATCATCTGCTCTACGGAGCGGCGCATGCGCGTCCTCTCCCCCCTCTCTCCTCTAGGAATACTCTACTCTACGGAGCGGCTCCGGCGTCCCACAGCGCATGCGCGTCCTCTCCCCCCTCTCTCCTCTTGGAATCATCTACTCTACGGAGCGGCTCACGCGTCCCACACCTCCACAGCGCATGCACGTCCCCTCCCCCCTCTCTCTCCTCTCCTACGGTCCCCCCCCCCGTCCTTTCCTCTAGGAATCCTCTACGGAGCAGTGCGAACGACAGGTGGTGTGACAGCTGCTTACTCCGCTGGGGGGCGCCACGGTAGTTCCGCGGTATGAAAATGACGGAGCGCGCGCGCCTCATTCTCTCTCCTGCGCAGCGCAGCGATGAGCGCCCGGACCACTGCCGTGAAATGAAGGCGGCGACGTTCCTCCCGCTCAAGCTAATTATCTCCCCGCTGCTTCGCATCCACACATGGTTCCCTTTAGCGGGAGATGGGGAATTTTTCTCTCTTTTTTTTCTTCGAATACGCGGCTTCTCAATGCGATAGCGCGCGCAAACGCGTGGACAAGTGGACAAGTCGCGGCCTCCCGCGGCGGATCCAGTAACTACCGAGCGCGCCATGCTCAAGTCAGCCAATGGCTGATACAATGGCTGTGACAAGTGATTTTTGAGCTTGTAACGTCATTTGTCGAGAGAAGAGAAAGCAATTTTTAGCTGACTTGGAGAATTTATTGTGAACTCTAGCCCGCGTGTTGCACTATATTATTTGGCTCGCATGTTCTCGGGAGCCTCGACTACCGATCGGCTAGCGTTTTCTGACCATGCTCAAAAAGTGTTGCAGGGCCCCTTTAAGACCATCCTATCTCTAGAATTTTAAATGCAAAGATTTCTTAGCGAACTGCAGGCACTTTGAGCGTTTCTATCTGCGTATCTATCTATCTATCTATCTATCTATCTATCTATCTATCTATCTATCTATCTATCTATCTATCTATCTATCTATCTATCTATCTATCTATCTATCTACCTACGTCTGTGTGCCCTCGTGATCACCTGTTTAACTTGGTCTAGACCAAAATTGGCATGGGAATGTAAGACAGTTTCAGGAATATGATCGTCTGGTCACGACATGAATAACGTGAAAATGCTGTCGCATATGTCGTCAAATCCTTTCCTCCAGACACTTGTGGCACATAGCTGTATACCACGCGCCGCTGCACGCGGGTATGCGCCACAGCTGATTGACAGTTTATATCTACCCCGGAACGGCGAGGACAGACATTAATAACTTAACCCTTTGTGCGGCAGTGGGACACATACGTCCCACTTTACCGTCTACAGAAAAAATTTTCTCCCACATCGCCCGTTGCAATTAGCGCAACATTAAGTCACTCATATCTTACCTAAGTCTTCGTAATCACGAAAAAAATTCTTTTACCACGCTTTCGAAGGGCGGATGTAGTGTTACAATAGCGTTGAATTTCGGTCAATTTTTATGATTGCTTCTGAATTTTCCTCTTCTTGAGATACATAGAACCTACCAATCGAAATGCCCGGATAATTTCCTCTTTTTCTGGTTTTTGAGAGAGGCGATCTTAGCTTCCAGTCATCACGTGTTTTTGTAAATTTGCGAAATAACTTGATCGATAAATGCATCGGAACAATCCCCTGCAATATTATCCCACTAATCCCGCAGCACAATTGCGAATATTAATGCGTGGAAATATTTTTCTGGATATCATATACCTCCTGAAATGTAGGCACATGTTCAGGGATAACATCTGTACTCGACAATTTCGACAGCAAAAGCAAGGACAGCAAAAATGGACAAAAAAAGTGGTTGATGCATGCGGTGAAGTAAGCTTTACAGGAACATACCACAGCGCTTTGGAGGCTCAAGAGACGCAACTGCAGGCGGCGTTCTCCTGCTGAAATGAGGTCCGCACAACTTTTCTCTTCTCAACTTTAGAAGTGATACTCTGTGCCACTTGCTTCGGCCGTTTCATCCCAAAATTCCCTTTGATGCAATCGCGAGATGGTGCCTTCATGAGGCAGTGGGACAGTGTTTTCCCACTTTTTGAAAACACTCTCATGAGTCAGTGGGACATATATGTCCCACTTTTTTTCAGTAAACTACTGGCTTGATTTTGATGAAATTTGTTTCATACTATTTCTTTCTAGTTTATATCAATAAAGCACAGCCGGTTTTTATATCACCATGTCAAAAATATAGGACGACCTACAAAGGGTTAAATGCGGGAGCGTTAAGCGAAACTGACATCGGCAGCGTAGACCCGAGGAATGCAAAGATCGCTTGGGTTTGATTCCTCTGCAGGAATCGAACCCAAGCGTTCTGCGTGGCAATCAGGTATTCTACCACACAGCCATGCCAGGTCTTGAAACTGCTTTGGAAAAAGTCACTATGCAGGCATAAGGTCGGTGCAATGTCAGTTGTGGTTGCAGTGCTGGCTATCTAATTTAGTAACAAAGCAATAAACATTACATATGTAAACCTGTGACACAGACATCATGCCAGCAGTGGCGTAGCCAGGAGGTGGCACACCGGGCACGTGCCCACCCCGAAATTTTTTTTCGCCATGGCATGCAGAGCGAAAAATGACTATTCCAGGGCAGTGCACCCCCCGAAATCAAGGAGGTGCCCCCCCCCCCTTCCCGAAAAATGTTTCTGGCTATGCCCCTGCATGCCAGGTTAACGTCGATTGGGATTTCAATGTTGACTCCACTTTTAAAGCAGTCTAATAAACATTACATTTGTATTGCTATGATTTCGCAAGCTGTATGCAAGCATTGCTCGGTCCCTGGGGGAGTACGCTAACGAGAGTTACGTGTGATATTCACATCGTTACACCATAAAGAGTGCTTCATTTCGATAATACTGATGTCTGTGCTCTAACGTGAGTGCTGACGTTATGTCAGACCATAGGTTACCCAGTGTAGTCACCAGTAGACGCCAGTGTAGTGGAGTTCCTAGTAAGCCCACGATGTGCACACAACTACCGCACTTAATGTCGATCCAACTCGTAACACTTGCCTCAAAGCAAAAAAAATTCAGCAGTACGCTTCGCTTAAGCAACATTGGGTGTATAAGAATTCTATTGGCACCAATAGGGACCAATAGCCGAACATATTGGTCTTTTATTGGGAAAATAGAAGTTTTAGTGGTCGAATGGTGTTGCGGATTGGTTTCTCATTGGGCCAATAGAGGATGTACAAGACCAATAGGAGTTGTATTGGTCAAAGAGCTACCGCCAATTGGTATCTTATTGGTCAAATAAGCTGTGTACTGGCCCAATAGCTGCCACCTAGTTTACTTTCGTTGGACTGATGGAGAGCGTGTCTATTTTGTGAAAACAATAAATAGCTGTCGGCCTAACAACTGGCAGCTATTCATCTTTTTATTGTTCCACTATCTGTTAGTGATTTGTCTCTAAAAGGATCAGTATAGAGTGGGTATCCATCTGATGACCTACGGCTATCATTTTATATATGCATGTCCATTTGTGATGAGACTACATTATCTGATGACCAAGAGCTATCTTATACTAGAGCGAAAATAATTGTTAAATTCTCAGCTGTTTGCTGTATTAAAGGAAAAGCGGAGAGCAAGAAGTACACAGCTGCTCGTAGCTATATTCTTTTATGACTAATTGACCGCTTCGGTTCCTTCATCGTGATTGGCTCTGTTAAGCAAGCTGCAGACAAGAGCAATTCACTGTTGATAAGGTTTTATCCCGATTGAGCCTAATCGCGAAAAGCAGTGCACCTTGAGACACCAGAACAATAGAACCATCGCCTTGTAAGTGTGGCCGGTAAAATGGCAAAACAGTGTACAAAAGCGGCAGCCACTTGTTGCAAGTATACAGGCTGGAATGAACATATCCAGATTCCAAGCAGTGCTTCCGTTTCATTGACAGATGCCGAGCAGAGCACTCAGCTTCTGGATCACTGTCATCCATCGATATATGCAGCTTTGAAACCTTGTTTGAAATGAAGATTCTAATAGCGCGAGGGCGACGAGACGCATATGGCGTAACAAAAGGGTGTTTTAGCAGTGCCGGTTCACCGTACGAGAAATACTTTACCGTCGTGGTCGGCACGTAGCTTTTTTTAGTCATGTCACTTTGATCATGTCATCATGTTACTGTACGCAGAAACTCGTGCGGCTAAAAAAATTCCCCATCTCCCGCTAAAGGGAACCATGTGTGGATGCGAAGCAGCGGGGAGATAATTAGCTTGAGCGGGAGGAAAGTCGCCGCTCTCATTTCACGGCAGTGGTCCGGGCGCTCATCGCGGCGCTGCGCAGGAGAGAGAATGAGGCGCGCGCGCTCCGTCATTTTCATACCGCGGAACTACCGTGGCGCCCCCCAGCGGAGTATGCAGCTGTCACACCACCTGTCGTTCCGTAGAGGATTCCTAGAGGAAAGGACGGGGGCGACCGTAGGAGAGGAGAGCGAGGGGACGTGCATGCGCTGTGGGGGGTGTGGGACGCGGGAGCCGCTCCGTAGAGTACAGGATTCCAAGAGGGGAGAGAGGGGGGAGAGGACGCGCATGCGCTCTGGGGATGTGGGACTCCGTATAGTATTCCTAGAGGAGAGAGGGGGGAGAGGACGCGGGGGGCCGCTCCGTAGAGTAGACGATTCCTAGAGGAGAGAAAGGGGGTGAGCGTAGGAGAGAGAGGGGGGACGGCACGCGCATGCGCTGTGGTGGTGTGGGACGCGGGACGGACTAAGCCCGCTCCAAACACATG
>JALIZH010006360.1:0-32323 GCA_030522465.1 Rhipicephalus appendiculatus | reverse complement strand
CCTTCTGGTGAGCAACAGATATGTTACCGTACCAACTCGCCCAGCTTTTGATGTCGTATGGGCAGCAGACATTCTACAATGGTCGCTTTCTTGCTGTTTATTTTCATTTGTGGAAGACGGAGTGTTTAGGGAAGGAGTAACGGCAAAACCCGGAATGTATGCTTTTTTGTAAACGACTAAAAGCGCGCACAGAAAAAACATAAAATCGTATCCATATATAGTCCAACCTGAGCCTGGCTCCAAATATGAAATCAAGCTCTCTTTTACAAACATTTTTTGGTAGCTGCCCCAGCTGGAGCTCTTCTACATATTATGTTATGAATTATAAATGTACTTCTGAGCGATAAAACAACTAATAATTATAGAACATGTATGATTTCGAGGGAGAAAGGCAGAGGGTGTGCAAGCTGACAGATTTAGTTTCATTTTACACTGCCACATCAATTAGCCTACTTTCCAAATCTGCTGCCGTTCCTCCACACACAACAGGTATTTGAACTTTTGCGAGATGATTGCTTCCTAATTTCTTAAAGTTCCCGCTGCCACCTAACGGAAAATCTGCGAGGCTATCATTTTTTGGTTCGGCTTTTACTCTGAAGAGGTCATGCACATCCTTTTTCTTTCCTGTAATACTGCATCGCCTTCTCAAACACCATATGATGAATTTTGCTGCGTGATCTTACATAATTTAAGGCTACATGGAAGAAATAGGCTCATAGTATTGGGATAGCAATTCTATGGAGACTCTCGGTGGGTTTTTGCCGTCGCTGTCATGTCTCTTGAATGTTCAAGTATATATGTATAACAAAGCCATAAAGAAAAGTAAATCAGAAGAAAAGATCCCTAAGTGCGCGGCCGGAGATTCGAAGCTGTGACCTCTCGCTCCGCAGCACTCCGCGTTAGCCAACTCTGTCATGCACCATGCGCCTGCCAGAATACTAAGGGTGAGCTGTGTACACCATATACCGCTGGAGCTAAGCAGATAGAAAAATGTTCCAAAAGCCAGGTGTCTTCATGATTCCAAAAGATTTACTTCGACTTAACATAGCGCACCAGTATTCTCGCAGCAGATTAGGAGGTGCTTCCCGACACGTTGCACTTTACAACACATGCTGTGGCAATGTCCTGCACTGCGCGAGATCCCCGGGTCTCCCTCTACGGAGGAGGACTGGCGATATCTTCTCGCTAGCAACGAGAAAGAAGACCAGCTAAGGGCTATCCAGAGAGCCCATGACATGGCTGAGGAGATGCATCTCCCCGTCCCGTCGTGGGTGCGGCCCTCCGATGTCGCCCCCTAAGCGGGGAGTGAGCGTCGTCTCCGGATCAAAATAAAGTTCTTTGCCTGCCTGCCTGCCTGTTCTATCACCCGCGTGATGGCGCGAAGGGCGTGCTTTAAAGCAGCGCTCCTGTATTTTCTTTCAGTTTGTAAACAGCCCTCGAGACGCGCATGAAAAAGTGGCCCTTTTCTGTACCAACCTAGCGATGAGGAACACCGAGCACGCAATATGTCCGCGGCCAACACGCAGCAGGAGACGCAAAGGGGTTACTTCAAGCGCCGCAGTCTTCAAAAAAAAATAAAAAAGAATGCGACGAAGAAATATATTCGAGAAGAATCTGTTGATGGGCTAGTTGGTACATGTCTTGATATATACTGTGTGTTTACAGCACTAGAAAACGACGACAGTAGAAGACACATAAATGACAGACTTGTGCTGACTTCCAACAGAAATTTATTGAAAATCACGGAGCCAGATTTTATACATGCGCGCACGTTATCGGCAACTCGAAACCGCAATTGCAGGTGACCAAACGAAAACTGCATTTTCTGTCAGTTATGTACACACTTGGATCACTTACGCGCTCGAAACCCGATTTCATATTGTGAGCGGCCTCTATTATTTCTCTTTCTGTTTTTGTTTTTGCACGCTCGAGAAAGGTAGCATGATCAGAATGTGGTGTGTATTTACACTCGTTTCAGTGATCCGCAAGATGTCCGCCTGATTTGTTCCTCACACACATTAAAAAAAATGCTCACGTGCTCTGATATTGAAGCATCTGCCCGTCTTGCCGAAGTACTCTTTACCGCAGCTGAGTGGTATTTTGTAAATCACGTGCGTTACACAATCAGTGTAACGGTGAGCATGCGTCCTTTGTGCATGATTTTTTTATCCTGGGCCAATAAAGGGCAAATCTGAGCTAGCTTACATGGGGCAGAGAACACAACGTTCATGTCATTCCTGTTGGCAATCTCCTTAAGATTGTGGGAGAATTTGTGGATGTATGGGATCAGTTGCGGCCTTCTATTTTCTTTCCTTTTGTTGTTGTGGTTCCTGTTTCTTTAGGTACTGTAGGACTGACTCGCACACGGCAGTGACAACCGTAGAGCATACTGACCAGAGGCGTAGCCAAGGGGGGGGTTGGGTGGGTTCAAACCCCTCCCGAAATTTTTCAGTTTTGCTTGCGTACATACGCACGCACACATACAAACGCACGCACGAACATACATAAAGTATGGTTGAACCCCCCCCCCCCCCCCGAAAAAAAATTTCTGGCTACGCTACTGATACTGACCATTTATTGGTTGAGTATAGCCTACTGACCAGCCAGTACGTCGACGCTCGCACCGGGTAGGCAGTAGGGCTGTTTACAAGAAGGTAGCAGCTCAAGTGACTAAATTTATGGTCAGCGTGCCCGCTTCAACCAAACTCCTAGTGTGCCAGTGGCACATAAGCCTTCTTGGCGGTCGTGATCGAGCCATAGGGGATGGCGGTGAAAGCATACTAAAGAATGTGAATCTAAGAACACGGTAAACACGACCAATAAAGAACGGGGTCAATTTTCTCAAGCAGTAAGGTTCGGCAGCACTGCGGGCTGACAAAAAGAGTGGCTTCGTAGTGATACCTGAGGGCCGCTTTCAGTGCGAAGCACTGACAGCACTTGAAAAGAACTTCATGACGGTCGCGTTCCAGCCACAAGAAAAGGAAGCCGCCGTCAAGTTTTCGAAGAGAACGAGCCTGGAATGTCTAAGAAAATCCGTAGAAAAGGCTGAAAACTTGACCCTCGCTGTTTTTTTTTTTTCCAGCAAAAACATACAAGGTGGATTGCTGTCTGAGGGTAATTGTTTCCGAGAAGGGCACCTGCAGGTCAAATATTCGAAAACGCAGCAGCGACTTTCCGAGACCTTTGCTCTATGACCAGAGCTAATCAGTAGGCTCAAAATATTGCACCTTTCGACTGTTTGATACGCTTGTATGCAAAAGCCCAATAGTTTCGCGTGTTCGTTCTGCATTAAGGCAAGTAGAGTTGCGTATGGAGCGGGACAAAAGGAAAGAACACGATAACACACAAATAGCACAAACTATCAAAGGTTTATGAACGAGAGTTGGTTGGTTGGTCAAACTTCATTAGTACTCTTGAAAGACGCGACTAGCGCACAGTGGGTTCCTCCCAAGTTGGGACCGAAAGGCTTAGCCTGACCTCCGCATCGTGGGCTCTGTGGACGGCCCAAAGCTGATCCCCGTTGTTGGGGCTTCTGATAGCGGAGCACCACTTTGCTTGGTTGGCTTGATCGCTAACCAGTAACGAAGGGCATCACCAGAGAATGTGCTCTTAATGAGATACCTCCCCTCAACGAGGGCACGAGCTGCTGGTGTAGGTATCCGGATAAATTTTGTGGAATGAAGACATATTTGGGCACGAACCGGTCTGTAAGAGTCTAAGTGTTATTGCCGGGGCTTTCTGTATGAGCTTATATATATATATATATATATATATATATATATATATATATATATATATATATATATATATATATATATATATATATATATATATATATATATATTTAATTCGGCGCACCCAGAACTACAGAACTAGTAAAAAATGTCACTGCCAATATTTGCATGAGAAACGCCCTTAATAAGTCTTGACCCCCATCCACCCTTCCTCAATCAACCAAAGTTTCGGCGAACAATCTTCCAGCCTTTCAAAAGCAGGCTACCTACCCTATGCACCTAGTAGTGGCCGTTACGGAAAAAAAACCTGTTACCTATGGGACAACTCTTGGATCTACTGCACCCTCCGACAACCAAGGAAGAGACAAACAACGACAAAGAAAATTTGTTTTCATTGCGTGCACCCACAAGTTGTCTCACAACTTAAAAACAATCGCTCGGAGAGCCCTTGTTCGCGTTGCGCTTCCAGCCGCACAAAAACTTGTAAAGGTGCGTAAAATGGCCAACCCAAACGGTACAAGTGAACCATGCGCGAG
The DNA here is from genome assembly GCA_030522465.1 of Rhipicephalus appendiculatus. Classification (NCBI taxonomy): domain Eukaryota; kingdom Metazoa; phylum Arthropoda; class Arachnida; order Ixodida; family Ixodidae; genus Rhipicephalus; species Rhipicephalus appendiculatus. Next base: position 28,053 of record JALIZH010006360.1, on the reverse strand, counting down.
AAAAAACATGCAACTTTTTATGCAAAATAGTACAGAGGGCGTCGTCTACCACATACCTTTAACATATTACCGTTTTTATGCTGGACCAACCGGTAGTCGCATCAACGATCGACTTCGCGAACACGCAAATAATGTCAAACAAGTCCGAAGGATGGTTGGCACTCACCGCAACAACTGTGGTTGTAAGCCAAGGTTCTACCAGTGCACAGTTTTAACGACTAGCAAGAATGAAATTACAAGCCTTATCATCGAGGGCCACACCATCACAAGTATAAATGACTGGTGTGCTATTAAGTTTCAATCACTTTATCTAAGAAGATATTAGCGTATCTGAGTCACACGACACCTGTACGGCGACGTTTTCTTGTAATGAATTTGCCCTGGTGTCATGCGCAATGTTGGTGAATGACCACGGGTAGAGGGATGCCTTTTTTGTTTTGCACTGCTGTCATGCGCATAGTTTTGTTAAATGACACTGCTGCAATGCGCAATGTTGCTGTGAAGAATATAGAATGGTCCCTGAACGATCGTCAATAAACTGTTGACAGTCTGCGCTCTGTGTGTGTCATCGCGTTCTTTGCTTTTGTACCGTCTTATTCGCAACTCTGCTCGTCTTAATGTCTATATATGCCACCCTTTCCATTCAGGCTTCTCCAATCCATTCAAATTTATTACTCATGCTGAAACGTACGCGTACCCCTGCCTTGCCTACGGGTGCACGCGCTTCGGCGTCACGTTGTGGACACGTAGTGCCATCGAGCGTGCGAGTTTTGTAACAAGAAAGCCAATTCGAGGCCTCGGAGACTAGCGGTTGTGCAGTTTGCAACACTTTAAGCTCACTCAGCTTGCGCTATTGCCACGAGATGGCATCGCTAACCCCACTTATCAGAGGCTGGCGATATATAACTTCCGGAAATTTTGAAACGGTGCAAAAAGTAATGAAGAAGAAGAAGTTTTTGTTTTTATTTTTTTAGATATGTGGAAGGTCTGGAAAGAGATCTTAACTGTATCTTTAATATTGGCAAGTAAAAATAGCAGTCTAAGAAATCGCGTGCGAAGAGTTTTCTTGCATGAGGAAGTTTTCGCATGGTTTTTGCGACCCCAAATAACAGGCTAGTCAACTGTTAGACGTGACTTTTGAGAATTTTATCGGGGTAATATTGAATGAAAACGTTAACTCAAATCTCCTTGTCTATTTTCTTTTTTTCATAAAAAGTCACAGTTTCGCCACTAGGGCTAAGCAGTGAATGCGATAGCAAAAAAAATTAGTTTGTCACACGAAGAACGACAAGCAGCTCGATACTTGCTTACGCGCCGCCGCAGCACAAAGAAGGACGCTCGAAAAGGACGCATATGTAGGTATACAAAGGACAAGCTTGAACCAACAACTGTTGCAGTTGTTACGTGTTTGTATTTGAGCAACGCACTGCTAGTGTCCACAATGCAGAAGCCGACGCTGTTGTTGTTGCCTCTTACATGGCTCATACCCACTCAGGTGGATTGGCCAAGGATTGATTGTATGATTATATTACTTTTCGACGCTGTTTGATACTTCTTTTTCTTTTAAACTGTGGCACGTGGAATGACTCCTCTGCGTCTCCTGCCACGCGGTGGCGTCTGACGCCAAGTGTGCCCGGTGTTCTTTTTTTACCTTCTACATCATGAGTGGTACAGAAGGGAGCCACTTTTCGTGCGCATCTCAAGGGCAGTTTTCAATTTGAAAGAAACTGTAAAAGCGTTGCGTGATAGAAAACGCGCTCAAGCTATTCCGAGATCTCCGTACCGCGAGCGGCAAATTGTGCATATGAATAGCTCGCCGTTATATCGCTGGCACGAGCATGGCCTGTGGCTGTGTTGGCTAGCGCAGCAGGCTGCGGAGCGAGGGGTCGATGGTTCGAATCGCCGGTCAGGTGGTTTGGAATTTTTTTGTACTGATTTATTTTTCTTTATGCCTTTTTTATATATATATATACATACATATACATATCCGGGACATGACGGCGTCGACAGACGGCGACGGCGAAAATCAGCTGAGATTGTCCATATAATTGCTATTGCAATAAAAGTTGGATGCAATCTAACACTACGTGCGGTGAGACAGGCGCAGCAAACGAAGGAAATGCGGCACACCATCAGCATGGGAAATGTCATGGAAGCTAGATGAAATATTACGTCACCTGTTTGCTTTCACATACGTAAATTTGCATATACCCAACTTTTTCGTGGTTTGCATTAATTCCCAGCAGTTAACTGGGTATATTTGTATCGATGGCTTTTTGTGGCATTTTATGCCTTCAAAGAAAACAGAGGGAAAAAAGCCAAGCTGATGGGATTGCTAAAAGTTATAACGCACATGTACCGACATGCGGTCATTAAGTTGTTGCTTGAAATGACTTTTTCGTTCTTTACCATACTTCAATGCTATTAAGATTCCGTGCAACTAATCTGTTTGATGTGGAAACCGATGAAATGAAACACATCTGTGAATACGCTGAACGAACAGGAAAAGGTGCCCCAGAAAAGCTTGTCCACGTTTCGATAGGGGGGATCGAAATGTCGACACAAGTGAAACGAAGACAAGCTCAGAAGCACTGGCTTCCAATTCTGTCAAGCTGGCTTGAAAAGTCGCTGCAAATGCTTGAAATATAAACCGTCAATAGTCCTTCATTAATGGATACTTGTATTGCTTGTTTTGACAGGTGGTGTTATTTTCAAATTATTTTGTAACTATATCATCCCTCAGCGTCACCAAACATGCCTCTATGTTCTTAGTCGCACCTCTGAGCAGCCGCCGGGAAATGCGCCTTGGGCGACGGGTCCGAACTGCCGACTGCCGTATTTTAAGGAATTAAGTGCGAAGCATCTTAAAGCCGAGCTCAATCCGGTGGTGATGTGCGGCCTGACCACCCTTACTACGCATGCGCCTACTATCTCTCCCACTCTCCTCCTTTACGCAGGTGATCGGTCGCCTTCTCTCCTCCTCCCCCCGCGGTGCCGCACTCTCCTCCTTTACGCGAACGTTTACGCAGGCGTTCGGTCGCCTTCTCTCCTCTCCTCCCCCCGCGCTGCAGCCTCTCAACCCACTCCCTCCCCCATTTCATATAAGCGCGTGCGCTCGCTCGAGGAAGTCTCGCTTGTATCGTGCGGTCGCTCCGTCGGTTCCCGGACGCTGCAGTTGTCTCGAAAGCCTCGCTACCCTCGCCACAGAGTCGCGTTGTCTCTCTGCAGCGGAAGCGGTAGCTCGACGCCGACGCTTGGCTTCGTCAGCCGAGTGAACGTAAACGGAAACTTGGTGTGCACCCCGAATGCTGCTTCGCATCACCTCATGGTTCCCTTTAGTGGGAGATGGTGTAATTTTTTTTATCCATTTCTCAATAAGGGCCTTTTTTTTCGCTCTTTTCTTCAGTATAAGTCCGACACGCCAAAGAAGCACGAAGTTCCAAACTGTAGTTCCGAACAGTGTGTGCACCATTTGCTTTTTCATGGAGACCGAGGTGCCAATCTGCGAAATTTTTAGCCGCAGTTGAGAGGAGTCACGCGATGTCCTTTGTTGTGGTATGAGCACAATATGCGCAATGATGCGTTTCTCGGCTAAAACCCCCGAAATAGATTGTCCGCCATGTTGTCATCATTTCTGAGCGCAATACTTGGCCTAAAACCACTGCCTTATTCTTTCAAGGTATGTTGAACATTGCGCTTGTGCATGTTTCACCTTTCTGTGCGCTGGTAAACTTTGATTTTGCGCTCAGACGAAATAGTGAATCACAGACACCAACAAGTGTAAAATTCCCACTATACCCACCTGCAGCTAAAAGAGAGAGAGAAGGATAGAGGAAAGACACGGAGGTAAACCAAAGAAAATCTCCGGTTGGCTACCCTGTACAAGAGCCACTCGGTGGTCTTGTGGTTATGGTGCTTGACCACTGACCCGAACGTCGCGGGCTCGAATCCAGGTCACGGCGGCCGCATTTTGATGGACTCCTAATGGTAGACCCTGTGTTTAGATTTAGGTGCATGTTAACAACGCCAGGTGGCCGAAACTTCCGGAGCTTTCCACAACAGCGTCTATCATAATCATATCGGGATCTTGTCACGTAAAATTCGAAATATTATTATTGTTATTATTATTATTATTATTATTATTATTATTATTATTATTATTATTATTATTATTATTGTTATTATTATCATTATTATTATTTTCTTCAACTCTCCCAGTGAAGAAAATGATAGTTCACGCGCTAGCATGTAGTGTTCCGAGATATGGCATCACAATTTTCGCTTTTTGCTCCGAGCGCTGGAAAGCACGGATCGACAGTCTACTTCAAAACATTCTAAAAAGCGTTGCTTACGGTAGTAACCTAGATACCAAAACTATTTTTCATGATTTAGGATTTTGTATGTTCCAGGATTTATTTACCAGAACAGTTATTCTGAGATACAATTGGTGTGATGATTTCAAAGTACCTCATGTTGCGCGTCGACCGCTGAGAGAACAAAACCGTTTCACTGTAACGCGGTCTTCTACCAGATATGGGGAAGCGTGTAGAAGTGTATACATTCCTAAAATCTTCAATGAACTACCTGAAGAGTTTTTTTTGGCTATGTCAAAAAAGCAGTTGAAGAAATTATTCTCTGAGCTGTGAAATTACATGGCGTATGGTGTACTTTTATGTAATATATGCTCTCGGTCCCTTCTTTGTTCTCTTTTTATTTACTGCCTGTAAGCAAGCATTGTTGTCAATTATTTGTCTGTTCGTTGGCAAAAACAACAAAAAAGTTATCCTGTGTCCTTTTAACCACATCGCTGTAACCGGCTCTGCCGGGCCTAGTCGCACAAGTCTTCGGAGACTTAGACAGGCCCGTTTCTTTGTATTTCCTATGGATGTGTACAATAAAGTATTATTATTATTATTATTATTATTATTATTATTATTATTATTATTATTATTATTATTATTAATGTTATTATTACTATTATTATTACTGATATTATCATCGCCATCAAAATCATCATCATTCTGTACACGGAAGGGGAAAGGGGTTGTAAAAGAAGGGAAAAGAATGAGCGTCTGTGACGACCCTACAATGCCATGACGGTAGGACCGTCTGACTACGACACACCAGCATTCTCTCTTAATAGTCACAATTTGTCGCCCGCTCTAGTTTCTCGAAGAAACAGCAACAATGCTCTCATGGCGGTTAGCGTTGAAGTCTTGGCAGGCCGCACTAATAGGATCGCTGGACAACCATCCTCTCACAAAAACGCCTACAAAAGAGGGCGCGGAGCAATGAATCAGGGGACGAAAAGATGATTATATCCGCTCACACACGAGTATAGCAGTGCTTCCTTCTTCCAGGAATGTGAGAACCTGCCTCTCTCAAATATGTCACACGCCTACTAATAGGTGTGGCTTGTCTTTTTTTTTTTTACTATGAGACTACATTCTCAGGCAAGCTTTCGATATAAAGAATGTTTGAGTCGCTATATTTTCCCGCTACTCATAGAATTGTCCTTAATGAACAACAGATGGCTCCAGCCTGCGCTGCTTTATGATCGAAGTTGCCGCGCACTGAACACAGAGGGCGCTAGCACGTCAAAGCGGAATTATTTCACCTCTTGTAGCCTGAAGCTTCATAGTGTTCTGTACCGAATTAAAGTAAAGCACCTCTGCTTACCGAAGGTGGAGGGGCTTTAAATTAAATAAAACACAACTCATTCTCGTTTCATTCACAAATATGAGAAGTGACCCGAAGGTGGCAAAGCTTTGAACATTGGACTGCAGCGTTTCGGTAAAAACGGTGGGAAGTGCACGTCACAACTCATAATTTATCAATAGAAGTTTTTGACACATTGTTTTCATACAGCATAGTTATGTCCAGGCCCGTAGCCAGAATTTTTTTTCGGGGGGGTGGCCCACCAGTTGAAAACCTTGAAAAACACCTATTTTTATTATTTATTCTCGGTAAAACACCCCCCCCTTATTCCGAATTTCGGGAGGGGGGGGCCCTTGAGCTCCCCCCTGGCTACGGGCCTGGTTATGTCCATGTCACTTCTTTTGCGCTGCTATGTGCAAACATGTAATAGAGCAAGTACAAACCTCAGGTGCTTGATGGGCCGCAGTTTATGGAAAATTGCCTAAAAACGAACATGCGTATTGCTTGGGGTGTTAGAACCAATGACACGCTGAGACTGAAGCATCAGTTATCCGTCGACGCAAGCCGCGCCGCCAAATATGAAAACGTTCTTGAATGCTATCAACGCTTCTAATCAGACTGCTTGCGCGAAGCAAAGAGCTGTGAACGTTCTGTTCACAGCCGGGTTTATTCGCAATGCCCACGAACTATAGGTGGCGCGCTGTACGATTCAAGATGGCGCCCGGAGGAGGGTCAAGCCGTTTGTTAGCATAGGAACAGATAGGACGTGCGGACGTACGGCCCGTGCCACTTTTACCGGATGAAGTCATGAGCTGCACTGAAATGGATATGAGACCGAAATACTTTCCCAAACCATGGAAGCTCGCCACCTAATCATTTGTCGCGGTGTGGAAGGTTATATTTCAACTACGCGTTACCGTGCATAAGCGACGCTTTGCGAAGTCTCGTGCGTGCTGCGAAAACTTCATGAACTAGAATTGAGGTATGAAACGAACGGCACTACGAGGCAGTATGTACCGAGCCTGCCTGACGGATTTGGCGCAGTAGTAGGCCGCTAGCGAGCAGCGCCATCGCTGCTGCACGGGACCGAATGTTTAACGTGCTGATGGTTTGCAAACATATGCCGTCGTCAGTACCTGTTCATTCAGGAACGCGGAGTTCCTTCTTCAACGGAACACAAGCATTTAACATCTCATTCAGTAGCGCTTGTGTCACAGCCGTGGTCAGACTCCAGCTGTGCGCAATTCACTGCACTCGGATGTTGCAGGTTCGATCAGCGCGATCGAAACATCAATATCGAAAAGAATACGCTCGTATGCTTTTCGCAACGACGAATTCTTCGACGTTGCGAAAATTCGTCGAACAACTATGCCGTTCGGAAGGTACCGGTGAAGTACAGGAGAAATTAGCCGAGAGGCGTGAATTGTGGCCGTGACTGCACGTTTCATCGCTCTAACCATTTCGCTTCGCTGGTTGAGCTCGATCGTGTTGGCAGCATGCGGCGCTCTATAATATCAACAATAATTGCACTACATGCAATGCACAAGTTTTTATTTTGATCTCGCTCAAGGATATTATAGATCATATACAATCAAAGGGACTTACGAACGTGAAGAAGCTAACAAACGAGGGGACGTGAGCTGCAAGACGCTCTACGCGAGTTAGCAGCTGATCGTTCATCGTCGCTGTCACTCTCGGTGCTTTCACAGCCTTCTACGTCCAGTGAGAAATCCTCGTCATCAAGATGATTTCTTTAACATCACTGCTGAAGGCAATCTGCGGCATCACACCGCGTCACCACGTTTGTCTGGGCACGGAGGACATTTTTGCTCTGAAACCCGTCAGAGAACACCTGACCCGTCAACAAGCAAATTGTTTGCAGTGTGCTGCCACCTATCAACAAAGATACAACACAAGCGGCGCAGAGCTGGCCAATTTGAGACTATGCCAACTATGCAGTATAAAAGAGCAAATCGCGAGCCCGCGCGGCTTCCCGCGTACAATGTTATGGGAATCATGCGGTACAAAAGCACTGGCGAGTGCTATTTGCAAGTAAAACAAGGTGAGTTTCAGCTGAATAGGTCGGACGATAACATTTAACTAACCTATGTGGCTACAGAAAACCTCGCGAAGCTGATATGAGTACGCTGTGGGCTATCATCGAAAGCTCAAGATTCCACGTATTTTCACGAAGACTTCCCGTCTCGAAAGAACGGATCACCTGATTTATGGTGTCACGGAGGGCCCGGTTTGTTCACTGATGCAGGAAACATGCAAATTCATAGTGTTCGTTTCTTGCTAACGCGTTAACACTGAGGCTAGCACAACCGAACAAGGGAGCGATTGCGTATAGCGCTGCCATACTGACCCTCCTCGAGAGGACGATCCTGAATTCCGCTTGGCGGCGCGACAGTCTAGGGGCATTGCGAATATCAGCCGGGTGCTGATATAAAAGGTACAGGCTCGTCCACTCTTATGGGGAACATGGTACAGCCTGACTTTGCAACGTGGAGCGCCAGTGGTGGCACATCGAACCCAAGCGGTGACGGCCCACAAGGACGCGACATTTTTAAAGACGATAGCCTTTCTTGAGATACCTAAACGGAGAAATTTTGGTCTGTTTGTCTGTTTGTCGGTACGTCGCACGATTCAGCTAGCTGGCCAACGTTTAAGCCCCTGCCTTACGACCTCCAATCTTTACCGAGAAGCATGTGTTCATACGGGTGAGCGTGGGCAATTAAAAATCAAATATTACGCATATCTGAGGCACATCATCAATACCTTAGTACTATTCACAGTGTTCCTTTAAAACAAAATCTATAGATAAGTAATTATAAAGATCCTAGTGTTTATTACGCGGCGCTGAAAATGCGTCGCTGTGTATAAAAGAAGTCTCCGCCCAGTGATTTAACTTCGACGCTGTAGTGCTGCCACCTGGCAGCAGCATAGTTCAACACAAGCCGATGTTCCCCGATAGCGCTGCAGATGGCGTCCTCTTCTGTTTTATCAATGCCAGCCAGATGCGGCTGATTCAACGTAGAAAAGCGCTGTCTCAGGCAAGGCAAAACATATATGGCCGCTTGATGAAATACGATCCACTCAACAAAACATGATCAGAGAACGCAGAGAAAAGACCGACGACCAAATTTCGGCGGAGAAGCGCCGGCGTCCGTCTCAAGCGTGCCCGGGAACCGTCCGAAAAACGAGCCCGGCGGCTAGCCCAGGTATTAAATTGTAGTACTCATGCAGTACGGTCGGCACAAGACTATCGTCTTTCGACGACATTTGCAGCGAAGCACGCAGATATTTCTGTATTTCACAGCAAGGCAACAGCTCCGACGCAGTAGAAGACGACGTTTAGCACCCTGCGCGCCTGCGCCGCTTGGCGTTGATGCGCGGTCGCACAAGATGCACTGGCGCTCCACGGAGCGCGGCCACGCGAGCCGTGTTCACTTAAGTGTACACCCAAAGGGCGGACGAGCCTGTACGAACGTTCGTTGTTATCTTGAATTGCTTTGACTGATGAAATATGGAAAGCGTGGGTGCCGTTGCATAAGTTTCGCGAAGTTTTTTTTCCGTTCCTGGTCATGGGCGCCTGATCAAACGAATATGCACTAGCCTTATCATAGGGCTCCCAGAGAGGTTTGCATTAAACATTTGGAAATATTTCACCGAGTAAGTAGCTTCGGAAATGTCTTGTTTTTACTTAAGGGGAGACATTCCTACTACACAGATTATCCAGCTTCCGTATATCTTAAATTTGTTTTCCGAGATGGCATCGCCTAAAATCTTTACTTTGGCCTTGCCCAAACATTTTTTCACTGTTGAGCGTTAGTCCTGCGCATTTTGCTACCAGCAGCGCTGGGCGTAGGCGCTTACTTTCCTTGTGCGCTGCACCCCACACGAGTATGCCGTCGATGCTGACGCCTTGTAGGCCGTCAATAACGCTACCCATTGCCTTCTCGAACCCTTCGCTCGCGGACAATATCACGAAAGGCAAACTTAAAAAGCGGTACTTTATGAACGGCTTGGGAATTGCGCCGATTTTCTAAATTTTCCTTCATCCAAGGGAATCCGATAACACCCACATTTAGCATCTAGCCTGTAGCAAATATTTGCATTTACAAGGTTCGGACTCGATTTCTGCTCTGTATAGCAGCTGATTGGGATCGCGTTTCACGTAACGGTTTACGTGCCTGTAAGCTCCATGCTAACACCCAAACGGCCGTCTTTTTTGTCAGACATTGAAGAGGGGACTCACCGACTCAGTAGTCTGTAGCACAATTTGCACAATTCCTTGGCGTTGCATGCGAGGTGGTTCTTGGCGCAGTGGATGTTGAAGCGCATGTGTTGAAGTCGGCGTGAGGGTAGCGACATTGTACTTGCTCCTTCATTCAGCTCAAGGATGTAGAGTAAGAACTGTTGCTGGGCGAGTTGGTTGTCGTCAAAGGGATACGTGTTAGCGCTAACAAAGAAACAAATACTCGAGAAAGACTGAGTAGGAAAGCATAAAGGCCGGGTACTGAAATTCAACTGCTTATTCGAAAAGGGCAAACCAAGAGATTACAGAAGTCCACGCATGCGTGCGTCAGTAGCGGCAAAATTTAATCACGTTGAGCAAGTTGTCTTGTATGCCCGCCTCAATTTGCATGAGTATGGAGTGATTAGATAGCACTGTGATTATCCAGTCTTGGCCCCTCGCTACATCGTTACACACGGCGAAAATATCTAGCACTCGTCTTCGGAATCCACTTCCAGTGTGGGGTGGGACAGTGAACTTTTTCAATGTTTGTTTTTTTTTGTTGTTGTTGTTCTGCAGTACACTTCAGTTTTTTTTCTTTTTTTTTTTGTGACATATGGTGCACATTCTGCCGCACGCTGAGCCTTTTCGCGGCTAATGACATTTGCTGCAGGAGGGGCACTGGCGAATCTATATTTCTGCGGCGCTTTCCTGTTGGGCTTGTTTCTTTTTTTTTTTTCCGGGTGGATTTTAATTTCACTTCGCCCTTTTGGCATGCTTAATTCTGGCTAGTAGCAAACTCTGCCGCTTTGAAGTGTTATATCGGCTTATCGAGAGTGATATGCTACGTCCGTAGTAGTCGCGTCCGGAGCTTCTCGACTGCCCTTCCAAAAACCAGGTGGTCTCGGTGTCCTCTCATTACCAGGTGGTAATGAGAGGACATACCTTTTGAGCTTGCATCATACCGTTGTCCGACGTCACTTTTTGTCGCGGTCAGGCTTGACCCAGATCAGATTTCTTGATCGTGATTGGCTCTTTTACTCAAGTTGCCGAAAGAAGTCGAGCACTGTTGAGAAGTTAGATTCCCGATCATCGCGATCAGCAGCGCACCGTGTGAGACCGGTATACTAGTCTAATCCGTTCCCAGCCCTGACAACGTGCCCTGGTATATGAGTCTGCCACACGCACCGCCCTCGGAATTTTGTATGCTTTTCACAACATTTGTATGCGCCTTGTGACCGGTGTCTTCAAAACCAGTCTGGTAGAGAGCCTCTATGTTGAGGCACACGAGTGAGCCCTACGTCTCCGAAGGACACACTCCAGCCTCACATAATTCCTGAAGGTAAATGTGGATTCCGCGCATCGATATCATCATAAAGTAAATGACACCACATGCACCACTCTTTGCAATAACCGTACTGCAGCGAAAGAGCCCTTCGCACTTAGCGTGAGGACGCTCTGCGAAAATATGGAAGTTCCACTTCAGGAAACACGTCTAATGGCTCTACACAAACTTGTTTTCGCCGTCTCAGTGGCCTGTTCATCACAGTCGATTCAGTTTTGAAGGTCGCGAAACATGCCCCAGAGGCATACATCAAGATACACTTCCTTCAACTCAGTGTAGGCTCTCCTGTTCAGAGTTCTAGCACACCGGTGAATCGAGTTCGGAAGTCGGTGCATCTTATACAGCACTTGGTCCCAATTTCTCTGAACGGAGCGTAGTACATCGAGAAACCCCATGACTACGGCTGAAGCATGTGCAATGTTATCAGCTAAGAGCACATCAGAAAAATCAATGCTTACAAAAAGCTGTGATGTGTAATGATTCTTCAAGAGTTTTCAAGACAAGTCCGATTGTTCAAACATCGGCTCGAGCACACAGCGCTTTTTTACGGATTCTTTTTTCAATATCTGCAGAACGCCTTTAATAATGTCCCGCCGGCCACCAAGCCCGTTCAGACTCCCAGATGTCCATACTTTGCTGACGCCTTCATCTGTATAACTACAAAACAACAATCGCCACCTAAATAAGCAGAGGGCAAGGAGTATAAGTCGTCGAGAGCCTAAATTCCGATAGAAACGCGATCCTGTCGATGCAGTCCCAGGGTTGCCGGTTCGCAGTGCGTGCGCTTGCGTGATGCTCAAACACCATACGCGTTAACCTCGACAATCATCGTTGCATGATTTTTTGCAGATACAACATTGTCATTTTTTTGTTTGACAAAAACAAGTTTATTGACAAAAGCACACAACTTATACACCACGTACCACTCAATAAGTTAGTGTACAGTGTATACGGGGATATTTTCCTTCATGTCTCAAAACACGAGTACCACAGCTTAGAAACAGCATTCTTTATCACAAAATTTTATCACCTTTACCTGAAAAGTACCAACTAGATCTGCTCTCTGTTATTTTATCTCCTCTCTCCATCGCATCTGTTATTTAAAGAATTGATTTTGATAAAACAAGATTGGCGCACTCTGCTCCGAAAATTGAATTACTCGATAACTTTTGTCGTCTTTAGTAGAGTAATGTTCTCTCGTAGTCGGGAACTGAACTTCATTTACAGCTACATACGGCGAAACGGTGTTGTCGTGCTGCTAAAACAAAACGATCATGTTTCATAATGCGAATCGGTTTCGCAATTCTTAAGTGGGAAATAATTTCGCACTGCATATGTTTTCAACGCCGGTTTCGCAGACTTCGCGGTTCAAATTGAGTTGTATATTCAGGAATGTCGGGTGTGAGGTACTGTAATTTCATGCGAGACTCGAGAAAATGCTTAAAATTTGTTCGCGCCCTTATTGTCCCCGCGCAGAGACGCTTTGGTCAGAAGAGCGTTGGCGGCAGGGTTTATGCTCGTGTTACTGTAGTTGATGTGGTGCAATGAACTCAGTCCTATGCTGTTCGACAACGAATCCTCCGGCGTTTTCTGCGGGTTATCCTTGGAGCCTTTGCAGGACAGTACCAGCTTCAGTTCCTTCCACAGCTCCACCCAGACAGAATCCTGAAAGAACAAATGCAGGAAATTTTGGCGTTTTAAGTAAATGAGTTGAATATGACAAATATTTTACAATCCTTATAGCTATTATTATTAGTAGTAGTTATTGTTGTTAATATAATTGTTAAGGGGTTTAACGTCCCAGAACCACGATATGATTACGAGGGACGCCTTGAGTGGAGTGCTCCGGAAATTTGAACCACCTGGGCTTCTTTAAAGTGCACCTAAATCTAAGTACACTGGGCAACAAGAATTTCTGCCTCCATAGAAAATGTGGCCACCGCGGCCGGGATTCGATCCCGCGACCTTCGGGTCAGCAGTCGAGCACCTTAACCAATAGACTACCGTGGCGGGTGTAGTCGCTATTGTTAAAAAAGCCCTCTCTGACATTTATCTTGTTAGTTCCGACAAGCTTCCTTAATCCCTAAAGTTAACACTCTCGGGTCAGCCATGAACCCGAGAATTTCCAGCAACATAAGTGAATCTCCTACATTCGCTTTCGAGTGGGGTAGCCATGCTGGCTTATACAAATAACTCACTTATTGGCTGGTTGCGTTCATTGACCACACAAAAAAAAGTTGATGACCTAGCTAATCAGTTTACGGATCTTATGGAACAGCATGCGGAAGTTTATTTGTCAGTACAGAGCTAAACAGGTTAAATACCATGACTCATTTTATATAAAGTTATAATGGCGCTAAAGTATAAAATCGCACAAACAAAAAAATTTCAAAATTCTCCATCGCATTAGAACAAAATGTTTTTTTTTCTCTCTACAACTGCCCGTAAAGATCTCTATATTTTTTCTAGAAAAAAGCGCCTCTGACAGGTAGGCGCAGTTCTAGAACTATATTACCAAGCACCCTAACGCAAGAGTACAGTACTTTAAATTTCTGGACTCAAGGTGGATAGAAATCGCATTTGTCACTGACTGTCTTAGAATACATTTCTCATTCTTATATAAAGCCTCAGCTTCCCATACCTGTATTGTCAACAGCAACAATAAAGATATTTCATATCTCTTGTGGTGTGTCGTTAGCTGAAAAGCACATGAGCTAAATCCTTAACCGTTTGAATAAGTCGTTACCATACGGCACAAATGGCATATGCCCCTCCCTTTTAAAAGCAAATGACCCTATGTCCTGTTCGGAAAACCATATTTAATTGCTCTTTACTTACGTCTACTTTGCCTAGCAAATGGAAAACTGTCTCAAATATAACTAGTTCTACGGTGAAGAACTTCGCTCTTTCACTTCAAATAGCTTATGTTTAAACTACTATAGAAGTAGAGACAACTGAGCTAGTTGGTGATGGCCCTTGAACATATTGTACACAGCGTAAAAAACGATACGGGCACCAGAAGAGGTGGTGTGTCCTACATTCTTCTGGTGTCCGTATCGTTTTTGCGCTGTATTCAAGATATTCATGAAACCGCTTACTTCTACCTTAGCAAGGACTTTGGCTTAGTCGGCAACTCAGTTCTTCAGTTTAAGCTTGCGCATTTTTGTGCTCACTCTTAAGTTTTCAGTCTCTTGTACGTATAAGTAAGTTAGTGTGACCATATGTCGCTTAAGTAATGGCATTTCTATAGTGTACTGATGCTGGAGCACTATATGTGAGACGCTCGGTGGATTTCACGGCTGACGGTTGTCCCGTCAGCGATGTCCTCTGTCCGACGACCGCTCACCGATTGGGGCCCCGTCCGCGAACTTCTCTAACCGTCTCCCAATCTTTACTTTTCTCTCTATCTCTTTTAATCCCTCCTTATCCCTTCCCTTGTGAACCACTGCTCAGGTGTCCTCCACTGAGAGAGGCAGTTGCGGCGTTCACTTTTCATTTCCACCTTTAAAATCACTCCTCCCCCACCCCCCCCAACCCCACCCACCCCCGCACTATATGAGACATTTCGAATAGGGTGTTTCTGTTTCATTTCTTTTTCTGTTTATCACAAGTTGCACCATTTTACGAAATATATGCTGCGTCTTTACTCATGTAAGAAATTCGACTTAAAGAAATTCATAGCTTTGTGGAAAACAAGCAGATTTTACGAAACGTATATTTAGCTCATTCCTGAAATCAATCGGGTCACGTGTGTTGACTTACTTTAGTATATCAACGTGCCCATGTATATTGACAATCCCAGAATCAAGCCTATAACACATTCAATTGCCAAATCAGGTCGTTCACGCTCACCCGTTCACCGTAGGGTATTTTGTTTATCTTCCAGAAAAACTCGAAGGTGACGGTGACGATGGCGCCCGCGCAGCCAAATATCAGCGCCAGGAACACGCCACCCACGTTCGAGAGGCCCATCTCGCTGGTGGCCGAAGCGGCTTTCTCCGTGGGACAGGCGTCCTTGCCTTCCACGCGCCACCAGCGACGTTTCAGCATTTCCAGCTCTCCTCTCTCCTGCAGCCGGATTATGTACGAGGACAGCACAGAGCGCACTGGAGAGCCTGCGACAGCAGTTACGCGTCAAGGCGGCAAACACTGAGCTCATTGCAGTGTAAAATGGATTGATAGACAGCTTAATCATTCAACAGAGATTGGACGAAGAAAACTTTGGTGTTATAACAGCAGATATCCAACAACCCGTATGAAAATGGTGATGTCCGGGAAATGTACTGTATGTTTCCTACTAATGTCCTACGTGACCTTTACGGTTCCTCTTCCTTTATGTGACCTGTAGGACACTACTTTATGTTTACGAAACCCTTCCTCTTCCTATGGACGGATTCCTTCTTGTTACCTGTAGGATGTGTACTTTATGTTTACGGCAGGATGTTGCCTGGCAGCGAACCATATGTTACCTGCAAGTGCACTTGAGTTCATACGTTGGTAACCATAGGCGTGCACACGAGGGGGCAGAGGGGGCGGCCGCCCCCCTTAGACACCTAAGAGAGGGGGGGCGCAAAGTCTGCCCCAAACCTTCGCCCCCCCCCCCTGCCCCCCCTTGAAGGGGAACCCTGCGCACGCCTATGTTGGTAACATGTAACATGTGGTAGTACAAAAACAGTTTTTACCACTTCCATGGCCAGAGGGGGGGGCCTGGGGGTACCAAAGCCCCCCCCCCCCCCCTCCATTTGCGATGGTGTGCGATGGTGTGCGATGTTAAGCGCGGGCGAGCTTCTTTTGTGTGGAGTGTAAAACAAAGTGCATGTGCAGCTGGAATTCGGCGGGGGGATTTGAACAGAGTTGTGGCGGCGGCGGTTCCAGCCTTTGTCGCCAGTGGTGTTGGAAGGGGGGGCCCCGCTCGCGATGAACCACTAGCTTGGTTTAATAATTGTGGGGCGAAAACTGCGTTTGTTAGCTGTAAGCGTTGATCGTGCCTAAGGCGCGTATGCTTGAACCTGTTCATGTTTTTAGCGCGCTTGTTCGTATTGTGCGCTCAAGAAGTGAACGTGTCTAAGGCAGTTTCATATGCTGTACGTCCTCTTTTCAACAGCTACAGGATCGTTATATGCTACGACTACTATCAGAGACGTGTTTTCCTTGCGGGTGGCCAAACTTGTGCATGTGTATGCATCCGCGCCGGCAGGCATTTTTAAACTACCGTGATACTCGAGTTGGTGCGTGTGCAGCATGTTGCTTCGTCTTAGGCACGGCTCGCGAAGCTTTGCACTTACGGTTAGGTGTTCATGCAGCCCGTTTCGTCAAATTCGAAGTGACGTTTTAATTCACCCGCAACATAGCTTGCCTGATGCGGCAGGCACCCGTGCATTTTGAGCCGTTCGTTAAAATTGAAATGTATTCGAACGAATCCTTCATGTCTATTTGTGGCCGAATTGCTGTATCTTAACTGTGCAAGCTCTAATTCGATCACTGAGTCAGTCCACGGGT
Source organism: Rhipicephalus appendiculatus (assembly GCA_030522465.1). Lineage (NCBI taxonomy): Eukaryota > Metazoa > Arthropoda > Arachnida > Ixodida > Ixodidae > Rhipicephalus > Rhipicephalus appendiculatus. The sequence goes on along the minus strand of JALIZH010006360.1, from coordinate 11,311 downwards.
TCAAGCATAACATATTTTATTCTGCTTGTTTCCACCATGTTTGGCTTTCGTTATTTTGTTCTGGTTTATTAAAAATTGTATGCGCCTCGCCCCAGCTTGGTGTTGAAACTTCGCTAAACACTTTTACGTGTACGAACATTATAGAACAGTTTGGACCACCACCTCAGATGACATTTTCTGATAGATGACAAGCTTAACAGTATATCGGATATAGTAAATTCTCTAGGTATGCGAGATTTTAAAGGGATCTGTGGTATGTGCAGAAATGAATATTTTATTTATCGTTCAAAACTCGCAATAATGTTGTCATACTTCATGGTACGCATGCATAAGTCGATCATGCATCATGCATGTGTTGCTGTTAAAGTGTAAAATTAGACAATGTATTTATCTGAGAACAACAAATCTAGACTGTGTTTCTTCAAGCTGTTGGCATTGAAGTAATTATAGAACTTCAGAAATCAGTTTCATCGAATGTTTATTGTGTATTGCTAAAGCGCGGTCAATAGCTTCCAGGATTCTGGTTGCCGGAGATTGTTGCAGAGGCTTGCATGCTTTATTAGGATGGTATGTGGTTCAAGATGGGTGCCTTGTAAAACTTAGCATTTGCACATTTTTCTCCATACGGCCATTAGCCTGTGATGCTTAAGTGAGGAGTATTGCCTTGTTAGCCAACCAGAATCATTGAAACTAATGACCACAATTTAACAGCATACAATAGTAATTTAGTGAAACCAATTCCTGGTATTATAGGTATACTCGTCCCAATGTGAGCAGCCTGAAGAAAGCTACATTAGTCGTATCCAAAAGTAAACGCGTAATTTAATATGTTACCTGCAATGGATACTTGATGAATGTGCAAACCGGCATGCATGTGCCGTGGTATCACTGAATTCACATGTCAACCCACTATGCCGGAACACAATTGAAGCATATTTTTGACACATCTGCAATGTGTAAAGTGCATATTCTTTCGTAAGGTTACAACTGTGTTCACCAAGAATGCATCAAACATTTTTCTTGTAATATCTCTAGTTTGTGTACATCCTGCTTGTTTTAAACTTATCTAAGACACATTGTTCCTGATAAGTTTTTTTAAAATACTGTGTGACAAATTGAACTTTGCTCACAGACACATGTCACTAAATTGTTATTTTCTTGTTTCAATTGCAGCCTATACATGCTCCTTGTACAAAGTGAGTGTGAAAGAAGTCCGGGCAAGCCTGTCATCAATACTGGCTCATGAAGAAGTTGGCTGCTGATGTACAGCAGCTGCACACGGCTTCTGTTTCCTGTGCAAGGAGAACTTCACTGAGCCACCTGATTGCTGCGTTCAAGGAGCTCGCATGTTCAGGGTGTTCAAAATTAAGCGTTTTCTTTTTCTTTAAAAAGTCACCACTGTAAGTTACGTAAAAGCCACTTTTGTAGATGAGTTATGTATCCAGGGGGGGCACAAAGCGAGACAATAATTATCGCTGTGAGCCGTGCCGTTAAGATTGAATAATGAGCTTATTATTGACGGCAGCAAGCAGGCATGTATGTATTAAAAAGTTTGAGCCAGTCGCATTTCTACATAGGTTCACTTGGAAGAATTCTACCATGTCTGCTGAGATATCTTGCTGGAAAGTTTAGTTCCGGCTTGCATCATTACGCATGCAGGACAGTGAGCACTGGTACAAAGCTACTCCCTGGTGTGCCGCGTTTAATCTGGCAATGGGTCGAAGACATAGGCAAACATAATAATGGTTACCCTTTTACTACTGGCTTGGGATAGCAAGCAGTGACTGCTCGTCACACCAGGGAGGAACATTTTGCTGGTCCTCACTGCCTTGTATGCGTAATCATGAAAACCGCAATTAAATTTTGCAGCGGGATATCTTGGAGCACTGACATGCTTGAAAAATTTTTCCAAGTAGAGACACGACTGCCTCCAACTTTTCAGTGCAAACATACCCGCTTACTGCAGTCACTAAAAATTTCATTATTTATTCTTAGTTAATTGGTCAGCTGACAGCATTAATGTCTGACTTTGTGTCCCCCCTGGACACAGAACTTGTTTTTTTTTAATCTACTGAGTGAGCTGCTCTCCAGACTTGTATGTCATGTTTTAATTTGTTTTATGTGCAATTAGTCATTTTTAAAATTGAACTTTCAGTGTTGTTATGACGCAGTAGCATATTAATGAATTTATTTTCACTTTAATATTCACTGAACATTTTATTGGACTACGTTTTTGTAACCTTACTTATTTAATTGTCTTCTGGAAGTTTATATCATAAGTGAAATTAAGCGGTTTCCTACTGTCATACTTAATCATACTTAGCTTTGCTAATATGTAACCATGTGTGATATTTTACAGTGATACTTATTCACGTTTAGCTTTGTTAATGATAACTGACTGAAGGCATTCTGAAATATTGAAACTTAACTCTGTCGATTGGGGGGATGAATGGTGACGACATTTTAAACTACATAGTCTTTTGAACTACATAGCAACTACACATTTTTCAACTACGTAGCAACTAAAGCAAGCAGATAAAAATCAGCTTGCTTTAGTCACGTGAAGTGTGATGAAAATAATAATTCTTGGGTTTAACGTCTTAAATCCACGATATGATTATCAGGGACGCCATAGTGGAGGGCTTCAGAAATTTTGACCACATTGGGTTCTTAAAATGCACTCACATCTAAGCAGACGGGCCTCAAGCATTTCTTCCTTAATTGAAAATGCGGCTACCACTGTCGAGGTTCGATGCCATGACCTACGGTTCAGCAGTCAAGGGTTGCGTGAAGTGTAAGACTGGTTGTGGTCTATAGTCTTTTGCTTCCAATGATGCATGCTAAGTACAGCAGTTTGGTGCCAACCAGGCATTTCTGCTAGTGCACTGATGTTTTGTTTGTCACATTCCTAATTTATTGCAATATACAATTATTTTAATCTGTATTTATTCTGAGTTTGTTGTGAAGTTATGATTGTTCGTTCTTTTACTCTGTAAGGCTGCATACATTTGTAATTAGGCCTTAAAGCCCAAGAAGTCACTTTGATACACTTTCTATATGGTGCATCAGATGGCTGATTTGGGTGTGCAAAGCTTATCTAAGTAGCTATAATGTTTATAATGCCTTGGAAAGCGCCTTTTGGTCATAAAATACTGTCATGAGTTTCTTACTTAAAATATTTGCAGAAATGAATGTACTCTCCGTTACCTAAAAAGATGCTGAAAAAGTTGACTCTTAAAATGCTACTGATGTGTTCAAGCTTCACGAGGTTAAGGCTGATCTGTTAATCTTAGTTCTCTTCAGCCACCGACGGATGTACATTGCCTGTTCGAATATTGTCGGTAAAATGCACCAAACTGTACAGTGTAAATGATAATAAATGAATAATTTTACAAAGTTTCGTATGCATATGCATGTACCTCCCAATTACAGCAGCCTGCATTATGCGGCATCATAAAGGCAACGCACTGGCATAACGTCTGGTCTGCATAAAGGCAGGCTACTCATAGGACACATACAAGACGGACACTTGAGGAGACATAAAGGCGGCGGCCAAATTGCGACAGTTGGGATACATACAGGACGGTTACACATCGGATACATACAGGACGGTCACAGATGGGACACATACAGGACGTACGCTTTGAGGAGACAGAAAGTAAGCGGCCAAATCGCGACATCTGGGATACATACAGTTTGTGTCCTCATGCTGCCTCGGGGAAACTTACAGTACACTGACAGGACATCACCATTTTCATAAGGGAAGAACAATCCTTTAGACATGTTTAACGGACATCAGCCAGCACTAAGCAACGTTAGCCACAACTGTAGTGACATCAGCCATAATTTAGTCAGTGCTCCAGGCAAGATCACCGAGTGGGAACGAGTGATGGTGGTATGCAAGTTAAAAATGGTTGTTGAACTAACGTAACGTAGCGAGGCGCTCCTGTGTGTGTGTGTGTGTGTGTGTGTGTGTGTGTGTGTGTGTGTGTGTGTGTGTGTGTGTGTGTGTGTGTGTGTGTGTGTGTGTGTGTGTGTGTGTGTGTGTGTGTGTGTGTGTGTGTGTGTGTGTGTGTGTGTGTGTGTGTGTGTGTGCGGGTGTGCGTGTGCGGGTGTGCGTGTGCGTGTGCGTGTGTGCGTGTGCGTGTGCGTGTGTGTGTGTGCGTGTGTGTGTGTGTGTGTGTGTGTGTGTGTGTGTGTGTGTGTGTGTGTGTGTGTGTGTGTGTGTGTGTGTGTGTGTGTTTTTCTTCTTTTCGTCGTTTGGGGTGGGGTTAGTTGTTCATGCGCGATTCTGTACTTTTTTGCAATTCGTTTTGATTGATAAATAGGCGTGGGTTGATAAGAATAAAGTTTAGTGTAAGTTAGCAGTCGTTTGGCTTTGGTGTTCGTTCTTGTGTCGTTTTATTGCGCTCCTTGTTCAAGTATGGGCACCTACAAACTTCTCAAAATTTCCGTTCTCGTAAGTTTAACGTGTTTAGCAACGAAGATAGGTGTAAGACTCAAGGTTACAGAAAAAATTACGCCATCTCCCGCTAAAGGGAACCATCTGTAGATGCGAAGCAGCGGGCGTTAACGCTTACACTGGCGGCGGCGTTGACGCTGGCGCTCATCGCGGCGTCGCGCAGGAGAGAAACCTGGGGAGGCGCAAAGCACACAGTGATGGACCAGTGTTTCCAATTGAAACATGCCAATCGCTGCTGATGGGCAATGAGAGACAGAAGACTCCGATTGGACACAGAGACCCGCAGTCCGCTTTTAGTTAACGCGCACGCTGCGAATTTTTATTGTTCGACAACGCACAGGAGAAATCTCCCACCGGCACTACCTTGCAGGTCAAGATCCAGTGCCTATATATATGGGGGCGGCCAGTGAACGGTTGTGCAGCGCGAGCAGCCGGTTTTTTCAATCAAGAAACTCGCTAGCAGACGCTGCCTACGTCGGCGTTGCGAGGCGAGAGAGGGGGGAGAGCGTAGGAGAGAAGAGAGTGGGGGGGGGAGGGGACGCGCATGCGGAATGGGGGGTGTAATCGCCGCGGGAGGGATGCCTAGAGGAGAGAGAGGGGGGAGCGTAGGAGAGGCGGTGCTTGGAGAGGGTTTGCGCATGCGCAGTAAGGGTGGTCAGGACGCACACCACCACCGGATTGAACTCCGCCATAAGCTGCTTCGCATCTAAAAGGTGAGGAGAATGTGCAAGACGTCACTGCGAACTATCTCATTCCATGTTGAGCATCCTTTACTGTGAGACATGCAGTGTAAACGTACCGGGTGGTGTTGCGATTCCGTATCCCTTGTTGTCGAGAAGTCCTCCGATGGCCGTGAGATTGCAGTCCCGCTCCACCTCGTACTCGATGGACGAATACTCCATGAGGTAAGCGTAGTAACCCCGTTTCACCCTCTCCACACCCTTCTTGTTGCTCTTGGTGAATGCTGACGGCCTCACCGCGTTCATCGTCGTCCACATTCGCTTGATCAGTGGATTGTCTGAGTTCTGCGTCCATAAAAATACTTTGAATGTGAGAAGCATCCATTAATAGGTTTTTTTGCCCCGGCATGGGTACCGAACGGAGTAATGGTGCATATTGCGCGCTCGATGGTGCATTGTATATATTCTACCTCGAATGAGACAAGCATGATCGCAAGTAAATTTAGACTTGAAGTGACCGACGGCGAGCGAAAACTGACAGTGTCACTGTAGAGCCAACACCTTAAGAAGACCCGAGGACAAATAAGTTCCTTTGAAAAAGGTAAAAAAGATTGTGTCTTTTTATGTTTGATTACTGCCGCTTTACTGATGCTCAGCCGTAATGCGTACGCATGACGTTCGCTCTTGCGAATACGCAAGGATACGGTTACTGCGTTCATAGTAATTGCTCTTGGAAGATGGGAAGAGAACGAAGACGAGAGAGCGCGAGAAATACACGCTAATACACTGTAGTGTACAGGGTGCTTTGAGTCCGCAGTGAAAGACGAAGAGACTGACAAGATCGGACATATGGCCGTGACATCAGTCTAGTCACCCGGCTAATAAATGTTAAACTGGGTGACTTGTTCAGATACTTATTTCGCAAAAACGTTCAAGGTCTATTAGAGTACAGTTATGAATTACATCGTCTAAATGCTTAGTAAATAAAAAGACAGGTTGCATTTTTTGACAGAATCGGCGATTGGTTCTTCCCGAACGTACACGTGTTACACAGCGTTTTAAAAGTCAACTGACGACGAATTCTAGCTTCATAACATAGTACGGTTAATAACAATGAAAGGAAGCTCATCGGAGCTCTATACTTACCTCAAAGAAACGATATGTCGATCCACCGTCGAGACATCCGTAAGAAATCTTTGTTTGCTTGGCGAGGTCATTGGCATTCTCAATAGGCGCCGTCATGCGCTGCGCCGTCAAGAAGGCCGCCAGGTTTGCGGTGTATGACGAGACCATGATAAGGGAGAAACACCCCCCACATGCTCGAAGCGATGCGAGTTGATGTAGCACTGCGAAGGTGCACGAAAGTTGAGAATGTAGCTACATCGCAGTAAGGTATTCATCCTTAAAAGACATACATATCAAATCAATAACGTGTTGATCGCTATTGGAAACAACCTGTATTCTTTGAAAAATTTGAAGAAAGCACCTGTAAGCTGAGTTCTTTTTTGTCAGTAACAATCAAAGGTAACTTGCTGAGAGCAAGACGATTGTGGGCACTGATTCCTACGTATTTCTAGGAATAACTGAAGATCTCTGTGCAAGGCATGGCGCAGAAACTTGCGCCTCCTGTTATATAGACCTTTTTCAAGCACCCGAGCGCCCCCCAACGGGCGCGCAAGCGCTCATGGGAAAAGTGTGTACGCCGCGCAGCAACCGCCGCGACGAGCGCGCTGGTAGTGCGGAGCTCACGCTTTAGCTTCCTGTTTGCGCCGTGCCAATGCGCTTCTCAGATAGAGTGTATTTCGCAAGGTGCAACTTATTGCAGCCTAATTCAACCAGGAACAGCTGCGACGGCTTCTCTTCTCTGCGATTTCCATCTGCCCCACTGTTGCATCAGCTGAGCCGCTCAGAAGCCTCACCTTTTATTATTATTATTTTTTGGCACCAGTTCGCCTTACGGCATAAATGAAATTAAAACAGATATAACTTGGCTAAGCAAAACGTTTTCTTGGGCTAGTTGGTGCATGACTTCTGAAGGAAAAAGTTAGCGCCAGCCCCATGTTCTTTGTCTGTCCGTGTTTTGCTTTGCGCTACAATTTTTTCCTTCAGATATAACTTGGTTGCCTAAGAAGTGCAGGAGCAGTCTATAATTTGCGCATGCGTTTGGAACCAACGTCCATCGAGCTGTCGACGAGTACAATGTGGGGCTCTGATATTTAAAGAGTATACGCTTGAAAGTATAGTCGGCGTTTAGTAAAATAAGATCAATTCACTGTAGACAACGACAAGCGCCAGCAACATTCGTTGGCACCATATAATTACAACTTGGAATAAAACTTACGCCGCAGAAAGAAAGAAGCAGGGCCTGGAAAGCAATAGGCCCACCACAAGCGCTCACTCACGACAGAGATTTTATTGCACGTGTGAAAAAACATATATAAATATGGAGGTGCATCACGCATGTCACAGGGACACACAAAAAAAGTGAAACAACCAAGGAGCTTGTCAACAGTCGATTAGTAAAGTTGAATGCCTTGTCTTGCAACGATAAAGAAGGTTGATTTGCACAAAGAGTGCTGCGTTCTTTATGGTGTGATAGGTCGCCGAGATTGCTCGCGTGGTCTGATTAGGATGACGATACAAAATTACTGTTCTTTAGAAGACTGTATTAGATTTGCATCACTGACAATGCGAGGCGAGATGAAAAAAGACGGCTCCAATCAATGAATTTCGTTGCGCTTTGAGGAACGTGTTAATACATTGACCAGTACGCCTGGCCGATGTACACGTGAGCACATGAAATTGCACAGGAATTTGGTTAACAACTCCTACACCAAAATGGAAAAAAAATACAATTTGGAAGCATCTGGCCGCATTTTTCTTTGCCCACTGCAGACCCCTGCGACCTTTTGTGCAGTAAAGAGCAAGTGCGACTAAGTGTATTTGTTACGGAAAACACAACCCTTTCCCCATATCGCTTCCCTGCAATTTTTGAGGCCGTGCGGCTTCTTATGAATATATGGAATAACTGCAATAATTCTAGTTTCTTTATTATTCACGGGCGGAGGACGTCCTTATTTGTCTTTCTTTGCAATGCGAATGAGCTTTTGGCAAACCGATCCGATGATACAGTGGATACACCGCTTCCTTGAAGTGATCAATTTGCAGCTGGAAAATATACTGCTCAGCTTATGTGCACAAGTTTTTATCGACTGGCCCGCGCACGTAAGCGTGACGTCACATTTCCTCGTTAAACAATATTCGAATGCGCCCACGCGAAATGAAACACCAGTTTCGATGAACACTACCTGCAAACATGCTTCGCGGTGAAACTTAAAAAAGCATGTACCAAGAAACAGCCAATTGTTGGAGCAAGGCACTGGACAAGTGATTTTTAGACCCATATCCCTTCTTAATTAAACACGTTCACTTCTTGGTACAACGCGTGACTTGCCAATTTAAATCAAATAATAATCTGTATACATATCTGTATTCCACTTCACATAGCTGACGATAGTACGTTTTGACTACATGTATCGGCACGCGATAACTTGAATGCTGCTTAACTGTTTCCATCCGACATACCAATCACTCGTAAATACCTACGCTGACTGACCAGTTATTCCTTCCACACTTCATCATTTCATGGGTTGAGATACATGCAGGAGCGTTCGGACATGTGTAGTATTTAGGATTTAATAACAGTCAATAAGCGGCGACGTATTCATTTTGTTTAGTGCTCCCACGTCGCAAAGAGCAGCGAGCGACGGCACAGCTGGCCAGCAGGCTCGCTCGGCGTACACACTTTTCCCATAGTGCTCCGCGCGCCCGCGGGGCGTTCTGGGATTGCTTGAAAAAAGGTCTATTGACTGGGTGGTACGACGCGATGGTTTGAAGCCGCATGTCACGGGCAACGCCGAAGTGCCATTGCTTTATCTCAAGATTTGTCGTTTTCATACTGTCACGACCTGCGATTGATGCGTTACAAATATAAGTTCATTATTGTTTTAAAAAAATATGGCGGAGAGCTCAATCACGGGATCGCGTTTGAATGAAAATTTTGATGTTATATAACAGGGAATATACAGGCACACCCACTTAATGTTACCATTCATTAAATGCAGCACCAGTAAGCGTTAGACAACGTTAGTCGTCCCCAGCCAGCACCGGTAGGTCATAGCCATAATTTTGCAAAAGCTAGTCAACATCATAGGTCGGCACTTTAAGGGAGTACTCACTCAAACTGCCTCACCACAATTTTTTCAGCCTTCGCACTCACTCACGTTCACACTCACGTCCACTCACACTCATGAGTACTCACTCACGTTCACACTCACGACCACTCACACTGATGAGTACTCACTCACGTTCACACTCACGTCCACTCACACGCATGAGTACTCCCTCATACTCAACTCACCACGTTCAAATGAGTGTGAGTGAGTGTGAGTTGAGTGCACTCATGAGTGAGTGTGCCGAGCTATGGTCAACATTGGCCGGTCCAAAAGTGTAGTATGCAAGTAAATGCAGTAGCTGAAGAAACTCAGTCAGAGTTTGCTGCCATCAGTATCTGTTCACATTTTCGGTAAAAAAAAAACATACACTCTTACACAACCAGTTAAGCTAGTACAAGAAGAGATTGTTTAAAAATTTAGAATGACAGAAAGTTGAGCTAGTTGGCATGGATTCATGACAAAAAGGTAGGCCTGCAGATAAGGACAGGTGAGAAAAGATTAAGACTTCACGGCGCTTGCGGTGTCTTGATCTCAAAAATAAGGCACATAACAGCTGCATCTTACTGATACTTACCTACGGAGCAGAAACCTGGAGACTTACAAAGCGGGTTCAGCTTAAATTGAGGACGACGCAGTGAGCAATGAAAAGGAAAATGATAGGTGTAACCTTAAGGGACAAGAAGACAGCAGAGTGAGTCAGGGAACAAACCGGCGTTAAGCACAATCTTAGTCGAAATCAAGAAGAAGAAATGGACATGGGCAGGACATGTAGCGCGTAGGCAAGATAACTGCTGATCATTAAGAGTAACAGAGTGGATTCCAAGAGGAGGCATACGCGGGAGGGAGATACAGAAAGTCAGGTGGGCGAATGAGATTAGGAAGTTTGAGGATATAACGTGGCCGGAGCAAGCGCCGGACCTGGTTGACTGGCGGAACATTGGGGAGGCCTTTGCCCTACAGTGGGTGCATCCAGACTGATGATGATGATGATGATATTTTCTCTTGTGCCCATGTCTGCACGCCTACCTTCTTTTATAAATGTCTTGAAAAAAATTACACCATCTCCCGCTAAAGGGAACCATGTGTAGATGTGAAGCAGCGGGCGCTAACGCTTACACTGGCGGCGGCGTTGACGCTGGCGCTCATCGCAGCGTTGCGCAGGAGAGAAAACTGGGGAGGCGCAAAGCAGGCAGTGATGGAGCAGTGTTTCCTACTGGAACATGCCAATCGCTGCTAATGGGCAATGAGAGACACAAGACTCCGACTGGACACAGAGACCCGCACTCCGCTTTTAGTTAACGCGCACGCTGCGAATTTTTATTGTTCAGCAACGCACAGGAGAAATCTTCCACCGGCACCACCTTGGAGGTCAAGATCCATTGCCATATATACGGGATGGCCAGTGAACGGTTGTGAAGCGCGAGCAGTCGGTTTTTTCAACCAAGAAACTCGCTAGCAGACGCTGCCTGCGTCGGCGTCGCGAGGCGAGAGAGGGGGAAGCGGAGGAGAGGAGAGAGAGGGGGTGACACGCATGCGCAGTGGGAGTGTGAACGCCGTGGGCAGGGATGCGTAGAGGAGAGAGGGGGGGAGCGTAGGAGAGGAGAGAGAGGGGGACGCGCATGCGCAGGGGGGAGTTAGACGCCGCGGGCAGGGATGGAGAGAGGGGGGGAGTGTAAGAGGGGAGAGAGGAAGGGAGGCGCATGCGCAGTGAGGGTGTGGTTGCCGTGGGGAGGGATGCCTAGAAAAGAGAGAGGGGGAGAGAAGGTTTTTTTATTTTTATTTTTTCTTTAACTGTTTGCGCATGCGCAGTAAGGGTGGGCACGCGGCACACCACCACCACCACCACCACCACCGGATTAAGCTTCGCCATAAGATGCTTCACATCTAAAAAAGTGTCTAGAAGTGAAATAACTCTTCCTTACATGGGTACGAAC